>MU864478.1:0-71174 GCA_033296905.1 Podospora australis | reverse complement strand
AGAGCGCCCTGCTCTGTGTGCTCTGATTGGTGCGTGGGGTACATGCCTCCAACCCGCTCCCCCGCATACGTCGCTACGTGGGTTTGTTCGTGACACGTGCTCTTTTGAGGGCTTGTGGCACAGTGGTGTTGTATGTCGTTGTCGTTACATTAACTAAGTATTTTTATTTGGAGATGCTAATGAATCTTAATTAATTTATATAATATACCTATTTAAGTAGGTATTTGTATTAAAACGAAAGATTACAGGTGAAAGTTATGCATTTATAAACCATAGAAGACAGTTTTGATTCAGGTCACTAGCTCTGCTTTATGTTGGTTCTTGCTGTTGATCAAGCTTTCTTATATTCACTTGTATTTGTACACATATGTACCTACTAGAATTGATTCCTCTACTTCTCGTTACCCTAGTAGGAACTCTTTTCTCATCCTTACGCCGTATTACTCCCTATGCCTTCCTCTCTGTGAGATAACTCCAATCTGATAGCTTCCAACTCTAACTTGATGTCGCGAAAGCTGTACTTCAAACTAATATCAGACCCATTGGCTGGTTTGCGACTCTGATCCTCACCGAGAGTCACCTGCTTGTTGTTTACAGCAAGATTAAACAGAAAATCCACCATGCCAAAGGTATCTCTCCCTGTAACCCCACCGCGAGCTTGTTCAGTTGGTTTTGGGACATGGCCTCCTATGTTGGATACATTGATTATTTCCCATACCGCCAACAAATCCTCATTGAGGGTAAAGCCATTTTCGGAAAGAATTTTACGCAGCCTGCTACCTGAGAGGTCATCCTGCCAGGTGTGTGCCCATTCCTTCAAGACCTGCTTATGAGATTCCTGGGTGAGTAGCCAACCGACAGTGTTAAGAAGGAAGTCATGTATGTTTGCTACAAAGATGTCACATGCAGCCTGAAGCATGTCCACATGGCCCCTTAGGTGGACCTGGAGCTCCGCCTTTGCGTGCCGTGTAAGAAGTTCCACTGCACTGCGCATGTTGCTTGAGCTTTCCTTGACTTCCTTATCCCACTTATCGTAAGCATTCTGCCATGCCAGCCGTGACTGATCTGGACGCAAAGGCTCCCCTACCCTGCCAGAGGACTGGTTTTGGAACGAATAGTGGTGGTATCGACCCATTTTCGGTTCTCGAGGAAATGGGTGGCTGAGGGCGAGGAATAGCGGGTTGCTGAGTCTTCTCCCGGAAGGGTTCTCGACATAACGCTCAAACGCTTTAACACCACTGTCAAGCATCAACTTCAGTCCGATTCCATTGTGTCGGCATGCCAACTGCGCTATTGGGGTTGTCAGACAGGACTCATACCACTCTTCATCGCTTAGCCTTTCTGCGCTGACCTTCTTCATCAGCTCTAGAAGCACAAAGGGCGAGCTGTTATGTTTGGCGCATTCCAGCATCAGATAGGGGAAATAGTCAGTATCGCTTGGTAACAAGGTGGCCAACTTCTCGATGTGATCTGTATGCCAAGCCTGTGTTAGAAGGTACCCCCAAAATGGCTGAAGCGACCCCTGGACGGACAAAAGCTTTGTTAGACAGTGAAAATTGTAAGTTTCCGACGCGACCAACTTGGCTTTCTTGACTAGCCATCCCCGGTCGTATCTGGTAATGCTTCTCCCGTATCCGATCAAGACATCCAAGCAGTTGACCGCGTTGGCAGCAAGGCACAGGGACATCAGAACATGTGTGCCGCGTCGGTCTCCACCGTCGTGTATAAGGCGGCCGTTCGGTGATTCGTAGTCAAACTGGAAATCTCCAAGAGTAAGAAAGTACTCGAGCCAATCAGATTGGTCATGTTGGATGGCCCTGTAGATCAGACTGTGCTCATCCGTGAAGGAGACAGTTTTTATGTTGAACCTCGCATGTTCCACAGCAACAATCCTGAAGACTGTCTTGTTAGTGAGGGCTAAATTCAGGAAATCCTCATCTGCCAGCCTGCCGGATTCTACCAGCCGCGAGATGCAGAGCTGGGCCTGCGGAGACGCTTCCAGAGCTCCCAGGCTGGTGGATAGCCCAACCGGATTCTGCTCACCAATAGTGCTCTCTGTCGACTGTTGGTTACTTGTAGAATCCATCTTTGTAGATTGAATAAACTTACTGTGTGGAAAGTGGGTTCGTAAATTCCGAAAGCGTTTGGTGACAGTGTGATGACTGGAGTGGGAAGTGGAACATGACTCAGTTGCGGGAATGACTTCAGGCTTAAAGATACTGGCGTTGCCAGCATGTGAAATATGCCCCGTCTCGTTGACTTGATCAGAGATTCTTTGTCTTGTTGGAATGGGATAGGTTCTATGTTTCTTTGAGTACCGCGCTGTACGTCAACACAAACGATACATGCTGCAGAGGTAGAGACACACAAAGTCGCTTTGTTTGATGCCCACACCGTGTGTGTGTCCAATCAGAAATTACTAGGACAGGTATTCTCTAAGTCTCAGGTTGCTGACAGATCCAATGTACTCTAAACCCAAACAAGCTGTGAACGAAACAAACTGCTGGTTTGATTGAATACCTGATTGAATCTAGCAGTTCCAGTGGGACGTTCTGATCGCCCAACAAATAACAGAGAACACTGCGCAGATTTGTGACAACAGAGGAACAAGAAGACGAAGGTTTGAGGGACAGTCATAGATAGTTTGTCGTAAGCTTGACTCAGCCAGCCTTCCCATGGAGCACGGATGTTGCTAACCTTGAAGGCTGCTCCAGGATGACGGCAGGACCTGCGATCACTGATTCCTTGGTCGGCGCACCTCTTCGATCGGCGACCAGAGCGATTATGACACCTTTGGTCTCAAACTTGGACGGGATAGTAACACATATAGCCTGACGCGGCCAAAATAGCGTCTCAATAGGGACGCTGATGCTTGATATCCCGTGATAGAAGACAGCGTAATACTGGACACTTTCGTTGAAAAATGGCTGGTTCCTAGGGTCTGGGAAATGGAGAGTGATGTTGGAGCCAGGTGTCAGACTCACTGTATCCTGCCCTGCCGAGAGCGCCGGGAGTCTCTGACGAGCGTGCGGAAATTCTGGATTCTCAGGCGGACAGCTTCCAGGGACAATGAATGCGTTGGTACTGTCGAGAATCTCATCGGCATAGGGAAATATTGTATCAGACGGCCCTCCAAAGGGATTCGCTTTCCAAATATCCACCAAGGCCCACGCTTCGTGACGAGTTTCCACCTCAGCGATGGCAAGCATTGCCCCCTTGTTGAAATTCAGCCTTGGTTGCTGGACCAATCCGGTTAGGAAAGCCATGCTTGAAATCTCCAACACTGTCATAAGAGCGAGATATCCCAGAGGCTCCGTGAACGGAAACGAGTATTTGCAACGCCCTGGCTTGATGGAAGTCGGAGAGATCTGATTCTGGAAGATGCGCAGATGGCCGGCCTCATTGTTGCGAATTTCCATGAGACGACGGTACGTGGTGTTGGGCATACCGGCTGCGACAAAGTCCCTGGCCGTGAAGGCTTCAATACCTTGCTGGTAGAATTCAAATATTAACCATTCTGCTGACAGCAAGTTCTGCCAAATCAAATCATCGACACCGGGAGGGCCATCCTGTGTCGGGAAGACAGGGTCCGAGATATTTCCCGGGAAGGGCCGGTCGGTACCCCAATAATAACTGTAGAGGTCCGATTGCCCCGGAATGGGGCCGTATCTCGGGTCCGCCAGTTTCTGGGCTTCCCCTGAATAACGAGGAGGCACTTTGTTTGTGGGTGCAGATGCGACCTGAGCGGTGCCGAGGGCCAGAGCCCACGGCAAGATAGTTGGCTTGAATAACATGGTGGCTGAAACCGTATTGCGTTCTGGAAAGCTGTTCCTGGGGTGGTCTTGGTAACCCACCAGGAGACGGGATCCAACTAAAGGCAGCCCAGGCGTTCCGGTAAATAATTAATGACGCCCCCGCGGCGTTTGGTTGTCAAGAAGCGATGAATGCAAAGCAGTCATTTGCTCGCCAAAGCGATGTATTTTGACGCAGACACGCTTACTCCCCGACCTGGAAGTCCGCCGCAGCTCATCACGCATGACTCGTCGACGGCTAAGTCTGGTTCCGTCGCTGCAATTACAGCATGATAAGCCGGAGAATGGCAAAGCAGTAGGAGACTTTCCAAGAGGACGGCGTTGCTACCTAGCACGAAGCCATTGCAAGACAGATGGAAGTTAGGGGAGCCTAACACAAATTGAACGAATCCAAGCTGGCACTCTCCAGGCATCCACTCTGGGCTCGCCGGTGCCCGTTGGATTTGAAAGGCCACAGAACAGAAGCAGAAATACACAAGTCATTGAGAGCTACAGCCAACGCATTGTTGCAGGGAATTGGCGATTCAAGAGTATCCGACTGGCTTGGATGACGTTTGAACCAGAGTAGTGCCTCCCCTGGACGTTGGGGACCGCACAATCAGCAAACTGCACATTGCCTCCAGTCTTACCGTCAACCTTTCCCTGACGGGATTCTGTTCGCGCTTCCTGGTACTTCTTTTGCTCCAGATCTCTACCATGATTCTATTGACCTTTATAGGAGGCGCGTTTGCATTGCTGGCCTTTCGACTCCTGCTTGCCGCCGGGAAAACTGAAAAAACCAGACAGGAAAACAACGAAAAAGCCCGTCGCCTGGGATGTAGCCCTGCACCGGTTATGCCCACGAAGGGCCTATTCGGACTCGGTCGGCTTATCGAGAGCATTAAAGCCACAAATGCCGAAATGGGACCTCAATATGTTGTCAAAGCCATCGATGCGGAAATGGGCAAGAACGTGCACACTGTGCTTGTACCCATTGCCGACTACGAGCTCGTCGTAACCCGCGATCCCGCCAATGTCCAGGCCATGCTCGCAACAAGTTCGACGGATTGGGATGTTGGTAAGGCGCGCAATGCCAGCTGGAGGCCACTTCTTGGTGATGGTGTCTTCACATCCCGGGGCGAAGCGTGGAAACGATCTCGCGCTCTCGTCCGGCCACAATTCACCCGTGACCAGATCAACGATTTGGGTCTGATTGAGCGCCACGTACAACAGCTGTTTTCCACAATAGACTGTTTGCAAGCGGCGGGTCCCGAAAAGTCATGGACTAAACAGTTCGACTTGCAGCCCCTGCTATTCAACCTGACCTTGGACATCACTACCGAGCTGATATACGGATACTCGGCGCACTCCCAGAACAAGTCGGAACGAATTCAGCTTCCCACAATTCCTGGCTATGACAACCCGGACCGCGAGAACATTGGCACCCATATAGATGCCGGCAAGGCCTGGATTGAGACGCGCGGTGCTCTCTGGAAATATCGCTGGCTGTTGCCCACCAAGCAGTTCAATACCCACTGCGCCGCTGTACACAAGTACGCTGACTGGTTTATAAGACTTCGGCTTCAGATTGGAGATGGGTTCCTGGCTGACATCCAGCATGAGACAAGCCAATGCTCACGAAGCCGTTACATACTCCTAGACGAGCTGGCCAAGGTGACACAGGACCCGGTCGAGCTCCGAAGCCAGACGCTCAATATTCTGGTTGCCGGACGAGACGCAACTGCCTCGTTGCTAGGGTGGATCTTTTATTTCTTAGCTCGTCACCCAGGGGTCTTTAGTAAGCTTCGAGGCCAAATTTTGGAACGATTCGGACCCTACATCTCCTCTCAGCCCAGTGGAATTGAGTTCCAGGAGCTTCGCAACTCGATTCCCTACATCAACTCTGTAATAAATGAGGCTCTCCGCATGGCCCCAGTCATTCCTTTGAACGAGCGTGTCGCTGTCCGGGATACTGTTCTTCCACGGGGCGGAGGGGTGCACGGCAATGATCCGATATTTGTACCGGCGGGGAAGCAGGTTTTGATTCCCACTTATGCCATGGCTAGGCGAGAAGATATCTGGGGCCATGATGTAGATGTGTTTAGGCCTGAAAGATGGGAAGAATGTGGCGGACGGAAGTTTGGATTCGAGTTCATCCCTTTCGGTGGCGGGATTCGACAATGCCTTGGTCGTAAGTTGTCCATGGTTAGATGTAGACTTCAAAAAGTAAAGGCATTGCTGACCTTTAGAATGATGCAGAGCAATTTGCCAGAACCAAAGCTGCTTACATAGTTGTGAGGTTCCTACAGCGATATGACAGGATCGAGAACGCAGAGAGTCCGCCAGACGCTCCCATGAGGTTCCACCACACCATCGAGAATAGAAGCGGTAGCGGTGTACGGGTCAAACTTCGAGAGGCCTAAAGCAAAATATTTGATACATCAACCATACGATGGCTGTTGTTTATTTCTTGACGAAGGACCTCCTGAACCGCAACTCTGAGGATATTTTGTTTCGCGTCGGCGGCCACGGGAGGGATGGTTCTCCATAGGCAGGTCATATGCAGTGCTGGTTAGTAAGGTACATGTACCTTGGGTGGCGGTGACTCGTGAGAGGAGTATGCCAGTGATGGCTCTCGTACTTTGTGATTTAACATAACAACAGTAAATGGTGGTCTTTCTCAATTACTGTACATATGCAGCTGCAGTGGGCAAGATAGAGTTCGTGGCTGATGCGACGCCGTATTAGGCTGTGGCATTTTATGCTTTGTTTCAAACACACAACTGAATCTTTGGGAGCGGAGCTCTAAATGTGTAAAAGACTTGAATTTAAATTCGAGGAATTGAGGCAGGACACCCATTCCCTCCACTTACAATGGGGACAAATCCTCCATTTAAAAAAAAATCCACACTTCACTAAGCAGCGGTTCAGGTTGGACACTCAACGCCACGACACGATTAGCATATGGCCAAGTACATGGGAGCAAGCTGCGTGTTAACTGCCCGGAGTAATGGTGAAGAAAACGAAGTTGAACCTTCGCTCCAGCCTTACGACGGTTACGGGGAGCGGAGTCACATCCGATCTTGCCTTCTAGGTATTCTTTGGCCATCAACATATCCTCCTCTGGCCTTTGATTTCTAGAAACAGGACTCCCGATGCCTGTTTACTTGATACTTGTTTTTCTTTGTTCAAATCTAGGTATTCTTTTGGATAACAGCTCGGGAAATCATTCCCATCAACACCTGCTGCCAAGACAACAAGGCATGGAACCTAATCCACCACGAAGACCCAGTGAACGCACCAAAATGGAGGCTGCAGTGCCGGAATGCTCCGAATAGTCTTTACCGGAAGCAGAGAAGGCGCATCCGCAAAGGCGGGCACCAATTAAGTCTTGAGATATTTGATACCAGCACAACCCATCACCGCTCAAGGAGACTCTCCACCTCGCTTGCTCACGAAGGCACAACCGGGAAACCCCCACGATCACTGCGTGCCTTGGCCTGCCAGTTTTCCGAATGTCCATTAGGTACCTATGGTGAATAATAAGTGTGCTTCCACCGCATGGATCCTGGAATATGGAACCGTGGAAGATGCCTAGGTGCCGCGGGCCGAGCTCTACCTAGGTACCCACCCACTCATCCCCCCCACAGAGAACAGGTCTCACTCTAGATACAAAAAGCACGCTCAGCACACCCTAGCTCATAGTTCTCTCTTTGGCCGTACCATTTGAGTCAGGGTCGAAAGCAAGATATATATGTAAGGTATACAATATATATACGACTAGTACTTGATGGTTGCCAGGATGATGAGAAACAACGAGACGTTAAGGGGCCATAAACTCCTTATGATCACGCCATGGGAACAACCTGCGGAGTTCATTGATCAATTGGCTGTCGAGTTTCCTGACTTGAAAGTCGCAGCGTACCGCCAACAAGAATGGGAACAACAGACGGCACCATTCCCCGAGGAAGAGTGGCAGGACGTGACTATTCTCTTGACGTTTACCGTTTTGCCAACGCCGAAGCAAGCACCCAGGTTGGAATACGTTCAGCTGATGAGTGCCGGAGCGAACCATGTGCTGGAATTGCCAATGTTCAAGGATACCACTGTGCCCTTTTGCACGGCTAACGGAGTCCATGGTCCTCAGATAGCGGAATGGATTATCGGCACCTACCTGGCCTTTCAACACCGCTGTACGTTTCTTCCGGGGTGCCACAGTTCAGCGGTTCAGCCAGGAAGACGCTGGACGGCTAATATCAGTTTGAAAACATTCAGTTCCCCAATACCACGATAAACAAAAGGAGGCTCGCTGGGATCGTTCGGACTTGATGCTCATAGATGATGCAGTCCAGAAAACCATGTAGGTTGTTTTTAGTCTCTTCAACAGTACAACGATGTTAGCTGACGTTTTATTTTTTCCTCCTCACAAAGCGGAATTCTGGGATATGGCTCGATAGGCCGCCAAACTGCGAGACTGGCGACTGCGATGGGCATGAAAGTGCACGCATACACACTGCACCCGCGAGAGACCCCCACCTCCAAGCGTGACTTGTCCTGGACACCTCCAGGTCTTGGTGACCCCGAAGGTGTTTTCCCATCAAAGTGGTTTTCTGGCCATTCTACATCCGATCTACACACCTTTCTTTCGTCGGATCTTGACATTCTCGTCATTGCCACGCCACTGACACCTAATACCCAATACCTCCTCTCTGCGGCCGAGTTCGAGGTTCTTGCTGCTAATGGGAAAAGAGGCAAGACATTCGTCTCCAATATAGCACGTGGGCCGGTCGTCAATACTTTGGATCTTATCACTGCTCTCGAGGAAGGCTTGATCAAGGGCGCCGCGTTGGACGTGACTGACCCGGAACCCCTTCCCTTCAGCCATCAGCTCTGGAGTACGAAGAACGTGATAATAACACCCCACGTCTCCGGCGCATCAACGCGATACAACGAGCGTGTTTTGGCAATTCTTAAATACAATATGGAACGACTGAGTAAAGGAGAAGAGCTGGTCAACAAGGTCAACAAGGAAGATGGATACTAGGTGGCTTCCTCCTGTCTTGGTCAGCGAGGTTTGGTACGTGTATGTACAATAGGTACATAGGGATGTAAAGACTTACCAGAATTTTCGAAGTATTAATAAGATGGAAGGTACGAAAGTACACGAAGCACAGTGGCAAGTAACGAGCTACACAGGGCTAAATCCATACGTCCACCAAAGCTTTCCACCAGAGATGTTGACTGATGGTTGTCCGCCGGTCAACTGTACCAGAGGCAGTCCGACATATAAACATGTACTCAGACCAAGACACTGTCGTATGCCTGAGTGTGATATGCAAATACAGTAAAATCAAACCCGTCGTCCATGCGCCCGTGCGCGACCATCAGTACCAGTACTCTGAACGCTCACCGTTTGTCAGAGCCTTTGACTGTCGGTCTAAATCTAACCGAGATGCTCAATGTCTGTTATACCATACTCTCAGTTTCACTTTAGATTCCAGTGCAACATGGCAGTAGGGAACTCAGGGAACAAACGAGTGTTCTCGTATGCCTGGGCCCAAGCTCTATGACCGGTTCAAAGTACACTAGTAGTCTACTGTTGTACAGAAGCTTGTTTGACTCGAGTCAAACTGAAGATTTTAATTACCTAAGGTATATACCTTGTGTACCAGCTGTAGGGATCATGTTTGCCGACCGTGTAACACTTGTGTGACTGATGCCGACGACGAACTATCCAGCCGTGTATCATCCATTTATCCAATACGAAATTCGATGACCCTAAATCGGACCCGAGATCTGGTAGCAGGGCATCCATGGTTCTCCTCTAAAAAGCACCGAGCGCCGGAATGATGCATACCACACACACACTTATTAAAAACACCATCACGACTCATAACCAAGAGACCTCTACCCCAGAAAAAAAAACCCCTCACATCAACTGGGCTGGTACACCACATCATAGATCCTGCGCATCTCTTCGCAGACCTTGACAAGATCCGTCCGGCAGTAGATATCCAAGGAATCCTTCCACAACAATTTCTCGACGTCTCGACCGATTCGATTGATGATCCAGTCTGGATCACCCCACATCCTTATGTTAGTACCTTGTTCATTGGTTTCAGTGATGCCGGATTTTGGATCGTGGATTCTTGTGAAGTCAGGCTTGACACCGTTATGATGGAAGAACATGAAACGATCATGGTTGTGTTCCATTTTCAGCTTCCCAACAGTTTCCAAAAAAGATGAGTCGGTGAGATAGTCCTCAACACGAAGCGAGCCAGCCGAGCTCGGTGCATTTCGTGGCACCCCTCGACCGAATATGTCACCACGCTTTCCTTGGTCCGTTTTCGCCGGGTTCTTCTTAGCCTTCTCGATCGCGTCCATCACAACGCGGTAATCCTCCATGGGATCCATCTGCTGCATGAACATTCCACGCCAACTACCTTTCGCAGATCGGCCATGCACCCTCGGCAGGATCTTTATATCCCAGTGCCCTTTCTTGAGGCCTAAGCCGGGCTTCATCCATTCTGTCGGCTCCTTGTACAGCTGCTTCCTTTTCAGCCCATCGAGCACGACAGCCGCGGCCAGGAAGCTCTCTTTGTCGCCCTCACCAGGGCCGTGCTGAGTGAACATGGCGTAGAAGTGGTCTGGCCCGTTGAAGTTGTAATACGCGGCAAGCAGCAGCGTGTCGGCATGTCGTGCCTTATCGTAGACCATTACGCCGCTTTCCGATGTGGCGCGTGACTGAAGAGCTGGTACTTCAACATCACCAGCAATCTTGTAGAACTTGCGCGAAGCTGACTGGGTCCAGAAGTCGGGCCAGGTGATGAACCCAAACGACGTGAAGGGCTCCGCACCGGGCTCAAAAATGGTGTCCGGCTTAAACACAGGAAGGCAATCAGCGTCGAGGAAAAGTACGTTCTGGTATGTGGAGGCGATGATGGAAATAAATTTCCACTGGAAGCGCTCAAACTTGATGTTGAACGACTCCAATCCGACCCAGATATCGTCGGTGTAAATGCAAGTCGCGTTGAGGCTTGGCAGCGTGTTGGTACAGAGCTCATCAATCCATGGCGCGCTTGAGTCGAGGACGATCTGTATGGGAAGACTCGAGCCAGTCTGCCGCGTCATCAACGTAAGACTGAGAGCCTGGCCAAAGCTGCCTTTGCCAGCCGTCGTCACAATGCCCGTGGTGTTCGCCTCATATGGAAGATGTCGGGCGAAAAGGGGCAGCTGTTCCATAAACGCTTCATGGGATGCGCGAAAGTAGGCAAAATCCCTGTCGCTAAGCTGGAGGAGATCTGGTCGTTCATAATCGACGTCGGGTTTCCAGTTGTCGGCTCTAGCTTTTCCTTCGATCCTCACCGGAGCGGCTTGCACGCGGGTGCTCTCGAGTCGCGTGAAGAACTCAACCCACCAGTCGCTCGGTTCATGTCCCTGGGAAGGCCGACGCCGGCTTCCTGATATTGGGAAAGATATCCCACGGGTATGGGTAAGGAAAACAGTAAAAGTTACCAAAAGGAGAATGGCGCAGCAGAGGAGTTTCCCCCTCCCGGCGAGGCGTAACCACGCCATTTCCCGCGGGAGAAGAAAGAACAGTCAGGAGTCGAAGTACTGCAGCTTTAGATCAAAATTTGAGCAAATACGTGGAATGATGATGCAGTCGTCAGAATGCGCCGTGAGAGTGGACGGTTGAGTGAGTAGGTCTGTGTGGTCTTGCCTATCGTTCCATGGCAGTAAATACTTCGTGACCCGCTAATAAAGCTCTCGAGGGAGGAGGGCACTAAATTTGCTGCGGACTTGTAATTGTCGGTGGTTATCGAAGAATTAAAGACCATGGGATGAAACGAGCACCTGAATCCTTAGCCTAGATATGGAAAAAAAGAAGGGAAATCTTAACAAAACCAAAACTTTCTCCTCAAGTTTTTGTTCAGGAGATGGCAGAACCAGGGATTCGGGGCTATGCCAATTGCCAAAGGAGAAAAACCACAACCCGGAGTCCGCAGCGAATGAACGCGTTGTCAACTGTCAGAAAGAACTTCCATGTCGCGGGGAATGCAACGCTGCGTCATGGCCTATCATTGGCTTGTCGAAACACGCTGGCGACTTGTGCATGAAATAAGCTTGGCGGCGTGAGCAGCCAAGGCCCGACGGTGGTGCAGCAAAGTGGCTGGCCAAAGCGGCCAAATGGCGGAAATGTGCCGGTTTCTTCAACCATGCATAAAAAAAGACCTATTTATACTATACTGTACATGTGCACGTGAATTGCTGCCATCGAGAAGGTATATGGGAGCAGGCAGGTATATAAAGATGATATAGTCTTTGTTCAACTGTCATCCTAGTGTACTCACAGGCGCGCCAGCTCATTCCTCCAAGTCAACCAATACCAACATGCTGCAGACCCCACTCGACATCACAGCCACGAAGTTGGCCTCCTTTCGCCCATATCAGACTCTCCGTCGATGCTCCTGAAATCCAGCTCGATATCGCCAAAGTCAGGTGTTTCCAGTCGATTGGGTGTCATCACGACGTCTGGTGTTGCCATCTCGTGTCGGTTGTCAGTGTTTTCGATAACGGTTCCCGGCATTTCGTGCAAGCGGATGGAGGTGTCGAGGAGCTCTGGGATGTCGGCTGTTGCGGGGTGGTGCTTCTCTTGGTTGGAGGACACTGACAGCCCAGCGCGAAAATGAGGAGCTGGTGCCTCGGGAACAAACCTCACCGGAATGCTTGGCTCTGCCCCCATTATCATTTTCCTTTGCCTCCACCGCTGAAACAGCCGATATGCAACCCACCCGAGCAGAATGAGCACCAGCAACCCGGCCACAGCACCGCCAACAGCGGCGACAATGACTGCTGTTCCCGGTGAGGAGCCTTCGTTGCCGGCGGGCCTTGGCGCCGATGTGGGAGGAGACAGAGCCTCAGTCGGAATTGTGGATTGTCTGTCGTTGGTCGGATCCGTCAGAAGATTGGAACGAGTGGGTACCCCGGTTGCTTGAAGAAAGGCCCTGCTTGTGGGCGCCTGAGTCGTCGCCAGCCCCGTGCTGTATGGGGACCCCGGCCGGTAAGTTGAAGTCGGCCCCGAGCGGTGTGATCCCGTCGGTGGGCCGATCTCAGTCCCGCTTTCGCTTGCGTCTTCAGTTCCCGTTCCGCTGTCCCCCCCACCACCAGTTTTGCTGCTGTTGGCATTATCTCCATGACCTGCATCACCGTTCTCCTCTCCACTTCCGCCCCCGGTTCCGCCTCCGCTGTTGTTTGAGCTGCCACTTGAGTTGCCATTCAAGGTGCCACCTCCGCTACCGCTTGTCGGCACTGGCGCTGCTCGGCGGATGCATCTTCTCCTCACAGGCGTTGGGGATTGTGCCGGGTCAAAGATGTGGAAAGTATTCCGTGCAGCTTCCAGTGATAACCTAATGCCCATCTTTTTTTTGTTCGTATTTGTGGTTCAGTTCTGTACTTATACTTCGAAGATTACGCGAAATAAAGAAGCAGCTGCGTGGAAGCGCGAGACAGAGCTAGAACGCTCAAAGGACGACAGGACTGGGTGGTAAAGTCAAATAATCAGAAGAATGCCTAGAAGACATGAAGTTTCAAATACAATAGCAAGATCAATGAGATAAAGAGTGGACGGGAGGATCGAAGGCCTGGCCTGAAGTAAGGACCCGCTTCGGATTCCAGCAACCGTACAGAGAGAGCAACAAAGATTGGAGGAAGAAAACGCTCCCGGGAAAGAAAAGGCAGCATGAGGAGAAAAGGGGACGAAGCAGTAAGCATTCTGACGGCACAGGTCCTCTTTTCAGAAGAAGTGATATGCATCTGATGCTCACCGGAAATCTCGCTATATCACATGGCTCCAAGATGACAAGGAGACACTGGAAATAAAGCTGAACGCCACATGTCGTATGCATTGTGGCGGCGTTGACATTGTTATCTTGGACCCCAAGATAGATGCCAACGTCTGCACATACCTGTATAGCTATTATAGCTATGGGTTATCAAGATTGCAAATGAGGCGCGGAGATGTGTTGGTTGCTGGCGTTAACGTGAGCCTTCCACTTCGGGTTAACAGATGCTGAAAGTGCCAGTGAGTGCATACCTAGTGCTGCTCAAACTTGGATGCATGCATTGAGGACAGTGCTATCACACAACAGAGCAAAACACTTGGGTCTTCTCAATGAATCAAGATGAGATGCTGATGCGGCGTTGTTATACGGCCAAAATGAAGCTGGCCACTCACTTGATTTTCTCGAGGTCGATCACCCGACGATGGAGTTCAGCACGTCACACCTTAGAACGGTCACTGGGGTACATATTCAATAGCACTACTTGGGAGTCGGGATAGTAGGTAGGACGAAGTACTGAGACATCTGATTGTTGCGATCAGAGGGGCGCCCTATCTCATCAATGTAGAGCTGCGACTAATATTAATCCATAATCAATACCGTTGAGCTACATTTCCCCGCCGGAGACAACATTTCGGCTGGTGAATACAGACAGACAATGGGTGCGCAGACGGAATGGGTGGAAGGAGGTTTTGACAATGTCAATGAGTGTCGATTCGCGGATCTCCAGCCTGTTTCCCGGATGGTGCGCGTGGAGAAACTGACAGGGATGAATTCTTCCATCTAAACTTCCAGAAACACGCGGTAACTGCATGACGTTTTGGCTAATTGCGAATTCCCCAATTCCGGGCCCGAAAAGGAAAAGCTGGGGAAGCCAGAAATTGATACTGCCGAAAGCCACCGCCTAATCAGGCCCAAAACGAAAATGCCAAGAGGATGCCATGTGGAGGTGATCAGGGGAAGCGCGGCTGGATCCATGTCACCTGCACTTTGTACACTCTGCAGTGGCACCCTGTCACAGGCTGTCAGTGCCTGTTTAACACCCGTTAAACCCCGTAACACCCTTGAATTGCCCTGCAGGGCGGACCGAAATGGACTCGAGCATGGAGTGAACAGCGGTCAAAGCGGACGCCGGCAATGGGGTCGGGTCGCCCGGCCGGGGCTTCCATTTCCGTTTTGCGATCAGCCTGTGTTTCTTCATTTTCTCTGCCTCCCGTCCCCTTGGACCTGTTTTCTGTTTTGCGCAGCAAAGGAGCGCTACTGTAAATTGGAACACCTGGCGACTGAAGAATACATCTCACCGCATTCTCTGCTTCGCTGTGACAGCCATTTTCATCCATACTTACCTTATGTCAGGTACGTATCGACCGACGGGAGCATACCGGCACATGGTCATACCTAGACTGCAGTCTCCTCCGCACGGCGCGAACCTGATCCCCGATAGGTCAAGCTTGATGCGGATTCAAGCACTGGACAGCCAAACACTGTGCTAACTAGGTAACACTACGCCAGAGATAGCCCGCTAAAATAAGTTCCGAAGCAAGCCGCCGAACCTCAACGGTCAGCTCGGAGAAAAAAAGAAAGAGACAGACGGGAAGACGTGGCAATGCCGCCGCCTGGTTCCATGTCCGCATTGCCGGTCGAGCTCCTTATTTTCGTGATCGATGGCCTCGACCGCCTCCATGACCTGTCAGCACTTGCTCGCACCGATCGCCGGTTTTACAACACAGCGAACCCGATATTATACAAGCGCGCCGCGCAACAACGAGATGTATCACTTGCCTGGGGCGCATCGGCAAATATCAACACCCTAAGACTGGCGCTCGCTGCTGGATTCGACCCCAACATTGAGCTTGTCGACCAGCTGTCGTGCGATGAGTGGGAGAAAATAACCGGGGCGGCCAAGAATCCCACAGCATCAGCAGATGGAGGGGGAGATGACTATGTCTGGGAATCAGATAATGAGTGCGATTCTAATGTTGTTGTTGAGTGGGCGCACGACACCGAAGACAGCGATCATGCGACAACTCTTGACACTAACCAACCCTCGAGTAACTCCAACTCGGATCAATGGGGCCATCCCTACGATTCCGATCGAGAAAGCGATATCTTGATGGATGACCTTCAGTCTGAAACCAGCTCGCGGTCCATATCGAGCACCGAATCTGAGGACAGCAGGCATCGTGTCAGGACGGCTGCAGTAGGTCCTCGTGCCGTGGTCCGTCGCTTTCATACCCTTCACCTGGCTATCAGGGGGGGCCAGAAGGAGATCGTGGGAAAGCTGCTCGATCATGGAGCCTCGCTGTCCGCTTATTCGGAGAACTTTTGCGGCTGTGCACATCTATACGGACTGCTCAACGCGACGGAGCTCCCTCAGGATTCCCACGTCCCACATTGGACACCGCTCCATACTGCCATCTGCCACTCGTGCCCCGAGATTGCGAAGATGCTACTCTCTCGTGGAGCATCGCCTGTTATGGATGTGTGGAATCCGGCCGGCAATCAGAGGGCACCTGAGGATGGTGCAACAGCACTCCATCACGCCGCTGCAATGGGCTTGACGGAAGTTGTCCGGTACTTGGTGGACAACGGAATACAGACGGCTGTGGATGTTAAAGATGATAAGACACTGACTCCTTTGTATCATGCTTATGCGAATCGCCGCTGGAATTCGACCTTGCCTCTTCTCCTCGAGCTCGGGGCCAACATCGACATTGACACCAAGATGTTTATTCCATATACGACCATTACACCTTTGGGCGAATCCTGTCGCTTGGGCACGTTTGAGGCGGCGGATCGCTTGATTGAGATGGGAGCGGATGTCGCTAGGGGTTTTATTTTGGTCACCAATGGCGGGGGATTGTCACCACTCCATATGTGCTGCATGCCTTCAGCTCGACCGGTCGGCCACAGGCCCTTGGATATTTGCGAGGACGAACAAGCCATTCCGCGAATGAAGACCATCGAGCTTTTGGCCAATAAAGGCGCCGACCTAAACGCAAAGGATTGCTACGGCGATACGCCACTGATGGCCGCTGCCCAGCACTGCAATGTCCCTGCTGTCAGAGCGCTTCTCCAGGCTGGTGCCGCTGTCCACGAGCGAAACGTTGCTGGTCGAACGGCGTTAATGCAAGCCATCGTAGGCCCTTCTAATCTGGCCCTGGCACCTGCACGCGTGAACCAGGAGGCAATGGCTCAGACACTTCGAGAGCTGATCAATGCCGGCGCTCGGTTTGACGAGATTGATCTTGACGGCAACTCGGTCCTCCATTTACCCTTTAGGCGCCCCAAGTCCTACGAATCACTGCAACTCTTCACCCTACGCTTCTTTCTGAATCTTCCGGGGATCGAGAAGCTTTACAATGTTGCGGATAACAGGGGCTGGAAACCTTTTGTCAACGCTTTCCTAACGCCCAGCATCAAAGCCTGCGATATCCTTGTACGTAAAGGATGTCTTTCTGGCGGCCTCGAACGTGACATACTACAAGATCTGTTTCGTTTTGCTGTCAAGGACGCGAGTGAGGTTTTCATGGAATCACTCCTCGATATTGTTCTCGATCTCGACACCGATAGGCACCTTACCAGCGACCCGTCACTGTTCATGACCGTTTTCAGCATGTCGAAAGACCGTGCCGTTCGTGCGCTCGAGGTTATCTCGCGGAGAGAGATGCCCCGTTTCATTCCATCAGACCGCACGCGCATTCTGTGCCATGCACTGCGAACCATGGAGCTTTCTGCAGCCTACTCGTTAATTGATGCTGGGACTGATGTTGATACTCCTGACAATCATGGGGACTACCCGCTCTCGTTGTTTGTCAAGCACGCAATCATGCAGTCACCGGCTTTAGCGCTCCCCCTGGCCGAACAACTTCTCTTGGCCTTCCTCCACCGAGACGCCAACTTCCATCGCCCGATTCGTACAGGCTCGACCGAGAGAATCCTTAACAGGGTCATTGCCCTCGAGGCAGAAGAGGCTCTCTCTCTCATACTGAGGAAAAATCCCCTTGCCAATGACCCGCGGGCGGTAAATGGCTTCTATCTGCACGGTGCTCTTTCTATCGCCGCCGGCCAGCGCTTATCCAACGAAAAAATCATCGATATCATCCTAGCCGCAGGGCCTGATCTAAGTGAGGTGAATCGCGCCGGAGATACGCCTTTATCTGTATTGTTGAGAAGCCTGTGTAGAGAACGACGATGGACCTGGAGATACCACCGCTTCATCAAGGCTCTGGTTGGGCCTGGCGTCGACATCAATCGCCGTAACAACGAGGGGATGTCCGCAGCAGACTATCTTGAAGAGCTTATGCATCCCAAAACTGGTGGTGCCGTCCAGACGACATTTTTGACCCGCCGTCTTCGTCTTACTGACCTTGAGGGAGGTGGGAAGGCCCTCAAGTTCCTGCCCCGTCCACACAAACGGGTCCGGCCGAAGTTCTCAGTGGCACCCTGAGAGTTCTTTCCTCGTTCGACAGACAATCTTGGCCGCTTCCACCCACGACCAGGTTAGTGCTTAATGTCGGAAGGAAGTCCACACTTGGAAGCAAGCTCTTGAGGCGGGTTACTTCCGATGGCCGCCGGCCGGAGTAAAAGAACATCCAACCCTCAATTATCTTGCCAACCACGTTTGCTCGTTGCCCTCTAAATCACACCTCGCCTCGTGCAGCTGCACCATACTGGTACCAGACATGAACACCACGAACGAAGACTTTGCGAGCGGAGAAACGACTACTCTTGAGCGGTCGTTACCCAACCGGCTGTCGCGAAGATCCCGCTCTCGCACATCACTGCCTGATGACAGTTCTGGAATTCCCTCCCAAATTCTGTACACACCTACTCCAAACAATTTCGACGGAATGGAGCAAGGATTTGCAGCATTCCGGCCTGAAAAGCGGCTACCGTCGGAGAAACAACCGCAAGGCCAGGATCGCCCGCAGTCAGTGCTTATTGCATGGGTGAAGCAGTGGTAAGGCATCTTCCGTTCTTGCCCACCCGCCGCGCTACTCGAGTTGACCGTTCCGCATCCGACCTGCAGTTGGAGATGGTTCCTGGTTTTGATGACAGCCACGGCACGGCTGCTTGCTGGACGGAACCAGGCTGTTGTCAGCTGGCTGATGTTTGTGGCAACATGCCTGGGGATTTTGGTAGCCATCTCCAGTATCTTTGGCTGGCCAATTTTACCACTGTTACGCCCGAGAGGTCGACACGGAGCAGGGGCGGTACCAGCATTTGGCATGACTTGGACGCAGACGCAACCGGCACACACGACAGTCATCAATTGTTACTACTGTACCCTTGTTAGAGGTTCCGAGGTAGATGGGGAATGAGATTTAGGGGCTTCGGACGTTAACGTAATTGATTAGAATTGTGCCGCTGGGTGGTTCTTTATGAAAGTGCCTCACACGGGTCGATGCATTTTGTTTCCGCCACATATCCATCTTATTCTATTTGCCGGCTTCAAAATTCTCCAAGGCCTGTGTGTGGCGGCGTTACATAGCATTTATTTTGGCATCTGATATACGTACACTAACCCTTTTAATACGCGTGCACTTATACTTCTCATGCGTGGGCTTTTACAGCTTAAGGCGTGATGGATTTAATATAACGTATTTGTAACGATTGTATGCAGAACAACCACTGTATACGTCGTCATACAAACTATACATACCAATACTAGCAGCGGTTCTTCCGTTCTAGTATCGTGCTCTTTTGAGGGCTTGTGGCACAGTGGTGTGGTATGTCGTTGTCGTTACAGTATTTATAAAATAATAAAAGCAATTATAAGAATATTAAATACATCTAAGAAATATATTATTGCGTGCTTTTGGTTTTTTATATAGTGTATAAAATAATAATAATATATAAAGATTATACTTAGTTTAGGATATGCTTTCTCCTATTTAATGCTATTAATATAAAATATTTGTATTAATTTAGAAAAACGTAGCCTACCCTAGATAAGTGCATGTTTATCAAATGCCTTTCTGGCCATCAATCCTTGAGTAGTGCTGCCCATACGCCACATTTCATGATTCTCACATGAATGAACAAAGATTCGAAGCATTTTAGCCCGCAAATGCCCATCGCCAACAAGATCGATGCCAGCGAATGATGCAACGTACGCCATGAAGATTCTACCGAGTTTCTAGATATCGGTTGGCACACCGAATGCATCAGTAGGTTACGGAGAACATCCCATGGTGATCCCTGGCTCGACCCCAATGTGGAGTAAAGCCTTGATATGTTGCAGGCTGGGGAACGGAGATGAATAATGGAAGTCATGGAGCCAAGATTGGCGAGCTGACAATTAGCGGAGTGGTTGCTCGTGGGAGGAAGAGAAAATAGGTAGGGAAGGATCAGCTTTTCCCTCCCCATTGAATAGGGGGTTGGACGTGTGGCTCTTTGCGTCCTTTTTCTCAAGTTGAGGTCTGAAATTTGGACTTTCAGCTGTGCGTGCCTGAGTCAAACATCTGTTAACAGGATTGTCCCCAGCTACCGCAAGATCATGTCTCCGGCAATCTCGACGCTTAAGATCTATGCCCCATGTCCGGCTCCTCCATGCAATCCACAAGTGGAAATTATTTTTTAAAGTTTTTTTGTTACTTGTAACAGACTCTCTACATAGGTACCTATGCACGGGAGCCCAGGCTCCATCTGGGAGTTATCATGATCTTCACTCCACGCCCAACCTTGTGGTATCTTCAGTTCCCTCTAGTGGCGGCAGGAGCCTCCAGAATATTCACATTTCTTCTCACACTCCTCCCATCAACCTTGGAAATCTGTGCAGAGCAGTGCATCGAACCTTTTTGTTCTCCTTCGTGCCGTCACAGATAACCGGGCCAGTGGAACGTTGCAGCTCATGTGTGATGTAACCAATGGCCACACGCCGACCAGGGTTGCATTCGAGGAACTTCTTAGCTCTGGTGGAGGGGCAGATGCCACGGAACTATTTTCCTTCTCCGATCGTGAAGTTCCGGGGCGGGACAGGCCGCATCTGCACCTCCTCGGTACTTCAAGATGATTAGGTTACAGGCGACAATAAGCCGCTTCAGATACACACGTCTCTACACCCCCAACCCACAGCGGTGGAGATATTCCTCCAGAGAGTGTCATATTCCGCCTCCCTCAGCATCATGAAGATATTACCGAGACACAAACTCAAGAGGCGAGCTTGCTTAGACGGGGCTCACCGTTAAATCCAACTTAGAGCCATGGCAGATATTGTCACTTCATCTCTTCTCGAGATTCTGGGTCGTCACGTGCATATCGACTACCAGGTACCTCCCGTGGGACATTCACTGTGTGATGAGTGCCCGAACGAAGTGCCACGCGGGATGGTCGAGCAGAACACCTACCCCTGGAGATCCCACGCTGCCCCGATCCCCGGACTAGGTCAGCGGTACCTGACTTAGTAATTACCTTCCTTATTGGGTAGACGGGCTGATGGGTAATGCCCGGTGATCGCCAGTCACACTTCTGCTCTGTGCGGTCCAGAATTTGATAAGTCAGATAACGATTAGGATATGTTCAGTTTTTGTTGCAGTCACATGTAACTACCGCTACCATGGCCTTCGTCACGGGGGTTGAGGGTGTACACTCCTGGAAAGCAGTCAATGGTATTGGTCCTTAGGGGAGATATTTCGCGGCAACAGCTACCCTCCACAGGATTCAGGATTGCAACGCATGTGCACGAATACAGGGACACCAGGACCTCCTCCTCCCATGGGATAATCTTGTTGATGGTGGTATCTGGCAACGTTGCTAGATATTGCGGAAGGGGTCCTGGGCTCTGGTGAATGGTGCATCATGTCAGGAGAACTTTGGATCTCTATGCTCTGCCACTAAAATCGCTGGTTGTGCTGATATCAAACCCAACTTGCTGGAGCATGCGGTGATCAGAGAGTTGCGAATTGGATTCCATTACCAACATGCGAGTTTTGGGCTCCATCTTGTCAACTATAATAAGAAACTGTGCTCCGTCTCTCAGATCCTGCGATCGATGGAAGCTGAGCACCAGTTCGCAGACGAACAGGGATATCCATCAACATCCGGTGGACCTCCCAAGTCCAGCCTCAAACCTACGACAACACAACAAAAGCCCTCAGAGGAGTCCCTACGAGCCCAGCCTCTGAATTATCTTGATCTGTATTGAGTACATAATCAAGGTCGTTGTGTGTCTCGAAAGACGAATTATTCTCTCCCTCGTCACCACCAGCCTGCTGGAACTGTCCCTCCTTTTATCTTCGCAAACATGAGCCCTTTCTCCCTTAGAACCGCGGCGCTGGCCGCCCTTTCTTTCTGCTCCCTTGTCATTCAGGGATCACCCCTGCCTCCTGGCGAGGTTGTTCTGCACAGAAGACAGTCAACTGGCTACAAGAACATTGTCTACTTCACCAACTGGTAGGTTTTGTTCAGGTGTTGTCTCTTCAGGTTTGGAGTTTATGTGCTCCATGCGGTCCTCGTCTCACGGGTGGTTTGCTGACATTTGGAGCTCAGGGGCATCTACGGTCGAGATTATCAACCTTCCCAGTTGCCAGCATCGCAGATTACGCATGTTCTCTACTCGTTTGCCAACCTTCGTCCCAACGGGGAAGTGTTTCTAAGTGATACATATGCTGATCTCGATAAACACTATCCCGGTGATTGTATGCTTCTCCTCGCGCCCCGCTATCTCACCACCCCCTTAAAATCAGGATCCCTGATCGCATCCCGACTTTGACTATTCACTAACAGTCGGGTTTGAACTCCAGCGTGGAATGAGCAGGGCAGAAATGTCTATGGCTGCGTGAAGCAACTGTTTCTGCTCAAGAAGACTAACCGCCAAATGAAGGTTCTACTCAGCATTGGTGGTTGGACGTATTCAACCAACTTCGCTGCTGCTGCCAGCACAGAAGCATCACGGTCTCTTTTTGCCTCGACGTCCGTACGGCTTCTCGCTGATCTGGGCTTTGACGGCATGGACATCGACTGGGAGTACCCGGCAAACGCGGCTGAGGCCCAAAACTTTGTGCTGCTGCTCCAAGCCGTCAGGTCCGCGCTTACAGCCTACTCCAACACCCATGCCAACGGCTATCGTTTCCTCCTGACCATTGCGAGCCCTGCCGGCCCATCACACTACAGCCACATGCAGCTGGGCGCCATGGCCGGCGTCTTGGATTTTTTCAACCTCATGGCGTACGACTATGCTGGATCCTGGGATACTCGGGCTGGTCATCAAGCGAACCTCTATTACTCTAACGTAACAGCGACCCCGTATTCGACGGAGAGAGCAGTGTCTGACTACATTGCTGCTGGTGTTTCCCCTTCCAAAATCGTTTTGGGTATGCCGATCTACGGCAGGGCTTTTACAAACACAGCCGGACTGGGCCAGCCGTACTCTGGCATCAGTGGCGGGAGCTGGGAGTCGGGCGTATGGGACTACAAGGCGCTCCCCAAGCCGGGAGCGAGTGTCATTTACGACCCAGTGGCGGGAGCAACCTACAGCTATGATGCCGGCTCGAGGGAGCTTATTTCGTTTGACACGGCCGAAATGGTACAGAGAAAGGTCGCTTACTTGAAAAGCCGTGGCCTTGGGGGTAGTATGTTTTGGGTATGAAATTTGCCTCCATTTCGTGACATGTACCCTCAGCTCAACTATGTACGAGTCTTTGAGATTGTCAGGAGAAAAGCTAATCTCTGAACAGGAGGCATCTGCGGACAGGACAGACGGTTCCAGTCTGATCGGGACGAGCTTCCGAACTCTGGGTGGTATTGATACCAGTCCCAATCAGCTACAATACCCCGACAGCCAATACGAAAATCTTCGGGCTAAGTTTGCTTGAGGGATATTTAAAGTCGGGTACAATAGGGTAAAGGATATGTTTGGGGATTTTGTGGATTCTCCATGTGTATATTTAAATCTTTCGTTTCTGGCTTCGGTTGTTCCTTACATGTACCTATATCCAATCCATCTTCTGAAGGGGTGCAGCCCCCCTTCACAGAATACGTCCTGTAATGACGAGGGAATCCGCCATGTGTTGGCAACAATATCTAGGTACCCATCATCTTGTTGAAAAACTTCACACTATCTCACCCTGTACAGTCCTGGAAATAACCCCTTGATTCCTGATCTTCGCATTCCAGACCTTTTGAGTCTTTTGGCCTTCTAGCGTGCCGCGGGACTAAATGAGAGAAACAATGGAAGATTCCAATCTGGGTAGAAGACGATAGGACTAATTGCATATCTTGATCTAACACTTGGTTAGTGACAGTGACTGAGCCCGGCCCGGAAGGGTCAATGCGAAAACGATCCCCAGACTCTAATCTGCCATGCAAAGAACAAAATACAGCCGGCTTCTGCCGAGCCAGGCAACATTTCGCCCTGTTGTCTCAGACATTTGTGATTACCACACAGTCACACTTGAACCTGCAGCAGTGATCACATGGCAAGCGTCCTCCGCGGCCTGGTCTCATGAAACATTTGCAGGCCTACCGACGAGCATGGCAACTGCAAGCCTCGCCGATCATCCATCCTATTTAGACCTTCTCCCAGTTTGAACCGACCCAGCAAATGCATGTCTTGCCAGTCCTCATCCAGAGAGCAACGCACGACCGAAAGACTTCGGAGATATCACGGAATGGCACCTGAAGCTGGTTTTTGTCAAGGTAGGCAACGGAAGATTGTGGCCGGTAATTGAAACGCAATATGATGCACCCGTGATCCATCCTACAAGAATGTTGGCAAAGTTGAGTCACCAACCGACATAGATTAACGCATGGGATGTTACCCGGAATGGGTCTTGCGACCACCACTTATGGTGAGTTTGTTACCCGAAGGGTACCAAGTTGTGTCGATCTAGTTATCAACGAATCATTCTCTGTGAGCTTTTTCTTGCATCGAGATGGTCGACGAGACAAGAGCTGTCATCACCGGTGCCGGTGTGCCCACGACCCAAACGAGCATCATGACCGGGGGACGATTCCGAAACAGCCAGAACAGACTGTCTGGCCAAGCTGGACATTGAGCAATGCCCCGAGGACCGGGTCAGGGACACCAGGAACGGCCCGAATTTCGAAATCAAAGTCGATATCCTAAAGTCCAACTTGGCTGAAAAGTTGAAAAAAGAAAGGGAAACGATATGCAACAGTGATGCAAGGAACCATGCCCTTGGCAGCGGGCAGTTGGTTTGGACACCGAGGAACGGGGTGGATGGGGGGTAGGGGAGAGTGTAACTGATTACACTGACAAGGGTACCTTACGGTCCTGCGAAGCAAACTCGGCACTTAATATCTTAGGTAACGTACCTTAGGTAGGTACCTATACATACCTAAGGCATGTGCTTGATAAGTTGAGCTAAAACCCGGGTTCCGACCGGATTACCAGAAGTCCACGAGACTTATAAGATTTGTTCACACTGGAAACTGATACGTGCCTAGGTAGGTAGGTACCTAGGTAAATATGCAGGATAGTCTTGATCTGACCCTATCGAATGGTGTGAGCAAACATCTGCCGCGGTAATGCAGCCACTGGCAGTAGTGGTGCAACAATGAGATAATGGGACTTGGATTGAGAAGACACCGAGAAAACCAACTGCATTTGATCGAGCTTGAATTTTGGCATCGAGGGAGGGCACAGTAGCAATGGGTGGCTGACTGGGGTGATCCAAATTCATGGGTCGCTTTGGTCTGACCGACGACCCAGAGGCGTTCTTGGAGGAGGAGGGAGGAGATTTGCTCGGGCAAAAGCATCAAGAACCGACAGTCCCTATTGGTCGACCATTCCCGTCTGATACGTGGATAATAACCGCTCAGGTTGCGCAATCGCTGGAGCAGGGCGACGATCCTTCTTGATCCTGCACCTTCAAGGCCCAACAAACACTCGCTCTCCCTTCAGAGGCAGTGGCTACTTGCTTCCCTTTTTGTGGTGCGAACTCGTGATGGGTGTTCGAGGTCATGATGGGGGTGATAAGGTTATTTGGATTTGGCGGTGTCTGCCAAGTTGGCGTCGAAGGATCAGCCGTTCAAGGGATAATGAGTGCTGAATGACGGCCGATCTTGGTCCTGATCGGATCGACGGCAAGGATGTTGATGCAACTTTTCCCAACGCCATCTTTTCAACTGTACATTCCAGGTTACTGTCACAGTCGTAATCGAACAAGGGGAAAAAGAGCCGGGAGCCGAGATCGGGATTTTGAGAGAGATTGAAACCTCTGCTTAGAGAAAACGATCTGGTCATCATGTGCGATCCCGTCTGTTCCAAGGGCGACAGAAAGCGTCATCAACTTTTTTTGAGCCCAGGCAATTCTGCAAGCCGAGTGCCTGCATGCAAGCCGCAATGCATCCTGCAAGTTTTGCACTGTTGCTTGGGTTCTTCATTCGTTACGCAGGTGTCAAAGTGCCGGTCGAGACACTCAAAAGACATGGAAGTGTGGGGGCAAGTCAGTTCTGCCTGAGCGTTTCGTGGCAGTTGCCTCTACTGCGTAGAAGTGCAGTTCATGCAGTGGCACTGAAGGGAGCCTACCTAGGTTGCGTCGAAGTAGCCCGGCGTCCGTGAGCGTCTGAGTGGCTTTCTCGTGGCCCATTCCCCAAGAGGAAATGCTCTGCACCAATTGGCGGGTTCAACGACAGACGGCAGCTGAATCGAACAAACCACGAAGAACGAACACGACTCGGCCCAATACGGACGTGCAGATATGGAAAATCGACAAGAAAAACTACGATGGAGTTCCCACTTGGGAATCCAAGGGATGGCCTATTCTGGATCCATCCGTTGTCGATCATCTGCTACCCCTACGCTACCTTACCGCTTTGGGTGCAGTGTGGGTGAGAGGATGACAGTTTTGTCTCTGTGTCTCACCTATTCCTCCCCTCCGTCTCTAATATGAGCATCTCTCGGTGAGATGCTCAACGGCCCGAACGAGAACAGAATGGTGATGAAAATAAAACACAAGAGAAATATCACCACAACGACCAACAAAGTCCGTCCCACCATAGATGTGATTTCACCATCTGCAAATACAACAGGGAGTAAAATTTACAGTTACATCCTAGTCGCTGCACAAGCTCTTGCCTGAACCAGGGACCTGTCTATCTACTCAGTACCCCTGGCGGTCTCCACAACCACGCCCGCTTAACTAACACCCGTTCAACAGTCATTCCTGGGTGGAGTTCTGTATTACTCTGGCTCCAATCAAAGAAAATAGATGAAGGTGGCCCAGGCAGATCGGTGGCTGGATGGTTGGGGACAAGACGGGACGAGAGGGGAGTGGAGCGGCTTCTGGGAGAGTTATCAGTGATACTGATGCTTCGGTGATTTCAGAGTGGAGGGAGTGGAAAGGATCATGTCGTTTGTGCCGTGGTCCTGCCGTGTGTTCGGTGCTCAGTCACCACCAGAGGGTGCTTGGCTATCTACCCAGGTCGTCATGGGCGCTCAGAGATGTGATGTGAGGGTACGGCCCAGGGCAGCGGCAGGTGTAACGCGACAGACAATGGGACGATAAGATCGTGTTACCGGTCGTGGGATATAACTGGAACCAAGAAACCCTGCGAACAGTCGCAGTCTTTGGAAGCCGTTTCTTCACGACTGTTCCTATTTCACCACTTCGTATCGAGCTTCCTTCTTATCCACTATTTTACTGCATGCTGTACCTTACTATAGCTCTCGTTGTTCTTTAACTACAAACACTAACTGAGATATACTCCAACCATGGCTGTCGCTCGCCGAACTCGAGCTACCAACTCGACTGACCGCCCAAGGCAGCTCCCAGGATCAGCTTGCGAGGAGTGTAGAAAGCGCAGAGTACGATGTAAGTGCTTCGAACGGTCTAGCCAGTCCGCACCGTACCGGCTTTCTCTTACCGTATTGTCCCGCGTAATCATTCTAACACAGTTCATCGCGATTGCCAGGTGATAGACAAAAACCACAATGTGGCACTTGTGCGGAAACTGGCGTTTCCTGTCAGTTCAGTACTGTCCGTCTCGCAAGAGGCCCCAAGAAGGGGGAACTCAAAGCCCTTCGAAGCCGAGTTGGTAGGTGGTTTGATTCGCACACTGATTGTTTATGCTCGGGCTTGCTGATACGATAACACAGTCGCCATAGAGCGGCGGCTCAGTCTTGAGCACCCTATTGGGGAACTTGAAGGGCAAGCAATCGAGCCGCCGACTACCGCCTCTATTATCGATGCCAGCATAGAATTCAGCCAATTTCCTTCACCGTCATGTCAGCGGAGTCCGTCCTGGGACGATGTTTTGTGTGCTCAGATGGCGCCAATGACACCGGCGTCTATGCCACCAAGTTTTGCTGCCTTCCGGTTCCCATCACCCTCGCCACCGTCACCGAAAAGCCATGCGCTTGTTGATGACCTGATGCGCGAAGACCTGTATGTTGCCGTCACTCCATCCAAAACCGGTGATACGTTGGCCTAATGAGTTTACTCCATCTCGATGGCCTAGGGACCAGCTCTATTTTGAGCGAGTGCACCCCACTGTACCTATTTTCAACCAGACACGATATATCAGCCGGTCACGGCAGCTTCATACGGCTGACGTGCCCAAACATCTGCTGTGTCTGCAGTCTTCGATGTGGACGCTAGCCATGGCGTTCTCATCGCAATTCGACGGCATCCGAAACCTAGTCTATAGAGAAACAAGACAGACACTCGAAGCACTTGACATGGAGGAGGTCGACATGGGATCTGTGCGCGTGGAGCACGTGCAGGCCTATCTTCTTCTGGCCTTCTATGAGTTCGCGCGCTGCCAGTACAGATGTGCGTGGATCACGGCCGGCCGAGCGTTTCGACTCGTTCAACTTGCGAAACTTCACCTTCTTGACAGTGGAGAACACGCCGCCAGAGATGAAGATCCGATTTCAAGGGAAGAAAAAAGAAGAACGTTCTGGGTTGCATACTGCCTGGATCATCTCTTGTCGATCCGAAATCGCTGCCCGCTAACATTGGTTGAGGGAGTAAGTACGCACGGAGGTCAATGCCGCTTGGGTTGCGATGATCTTCATAAGTTCCCAAGAACACTTTGCTAATTTTGACACTGTGTGACAGATTTGTACCAGGCTACCGTCTCCTGATTTGGCTTTTCAAAGCGGCCACCCCATCGATGGGTATTTTGTGGATGAGGCAATTACATCCGGTGATCGTCTCCTCTCACCGTTGGCTGAGTCCGCCATTCTGGTGACCATCTGCGGTCCAGCGCTGTCTCAGAGATGTCGGTCGTATGGCGACACCTTTCTGGATTTTTCTATGAAGCAAGATTGGCTGAGCGGTATGGTGACCTCGTTGTCGGTAAGTAGCTCAGGGATATCAGGGGGCGCGGATTCCATGCAATTCTTTGCCCTGATGATGGCGCACCACTTCCGGATTACCATGTGTGAAATCGTCGAGTCCATGAGGGCAGAAAACCGGTGTCACTTTGATCTTTTTGCGTACCAGACCCAGGCAATACAAGCTGCCAGCGAGATTGCAAGGCTAGCAAAAACCCACGAGCATCTTGGATTTGTTAAGGTAAGATACTCTTTTTCGCGACGAGACTGCCTTCTGAGTTACTAGATGGAGAACTAATTGCAGTCCAACGTTTCAGGCTCATATTTTTCTTCCATGGGCCATCTCCTCGGCCGCATCAAGGCTGATGACACACTCGACTCAGTGCTTGGTCGATATGGAGTTGTTATCAACGACGATGGGAAACCATCCCCCAGGGACGGACCGAGTCCGCGACTCTGTGATGGAAGGAGAACTCCAGTATTGCATGGATGCATTGAGGAAGATGCAGCGCCATAACAATCTGGCGAGGGACCATCTATCTATCTTGGAGTCTACAGATTTCGCTTTGCGGGGTTAGGATGTTAATGTTTATGCAAAATAACTTCTTTGAAACATGGGAACCGCGGAGTCTGGGGTATCAGGGGCTAAGTGTCGGTGTCAACTAAGTATTTTACAGTTCGATTTCGCATATTCAGCCAAGGCCACAACCTGTAAACTGTTGTGCGTCTGAGAACCTTTTCATCTTTGTGGCTGGCTGCCACTGCATAAATGTTTTGCTTTTCTATGGTAACCATTTCAGTATTTTTTGAAACACTTAAACAGGTATCGTAGTATACAATTCTTTGAATTTGATTTCCGTAATACTATCCCTCTAGCCAGGGCAGCAGAGTGTAGCTGGAGGGCGAACATGGATAATTAGACGCTCCTATCGAGTTGTGGTCTCGCTACAATCGGGACCAGCAGTGGTACTGGCAAACATCCGGGACGCACTGTGTATGTGTATACACACCTTGGGGGAGTTTAATCGCAGATTACCAGTGTACGACCTTACCATCAGGACATGAGCTTTCTTTAAGTCTTGATGTACTTTATCGACACCTTTCCTTACATGAAGGGTCGAGCAACGTTTGGTGACACAGTATTTCCAGTTGGGGGTTTGCGAGATTTTCTACTTCCCACTGGATTGGGTAAGTCACATCCCGGGATGCCCGCATGCAGCTTTGAAGGTGGTCAGCATGCGGTCAAGACCACCGAGATCGATTATGGAGCTGACAGGCTGAGAGGGGGGAAATGGCGGAAGCCCTTTGGTTCTTGCCATCTGTGATACCCTACTTTGTAATCCCCGCTGCCCAACCTATACTTCGTATCCCTGAGCATGGTCATTAGTGTTCTTGCTTGTTGTTGTTGACCAGATCCCAAAACCCAACGGACGAGGGATCTGCACATGATCGACAACGGATAATAAGCATGCTAGCACGTCCCGGCTGTTCCCCACGTCATGCAATTAAGGTGGAGATGCTGGCACGTTTTAGCTGATCACGAGAGGATTCAATGTTTCTACATGTAAGTGGGTTACATCTATGTAAACCTGACCGTCAAGGTCCCCCAAGAAAAATACATGAAGAACATTACCGAAACACCGATATATGACAAAGGAAACCACGAAACTGTGCAACGAATTGGACTGATTGTCCGTCTTTCCATCCCAGTTACAACCCTTTGGAGTTCACAAAAACGAAACAGGAAAGGAGGTGTCTCTGGACCCGAGCTGCCCAATAGGATATTGAAATACAACAAAGGAAAGTGGAGAAATAATGAGCGTGAGAAGGGAAGACATGATCATAGACTCAATGTAGAATACCTGGGAAACAATTACACCCCTCGACAGATGAACACACAACCAAAACAAAGGAAACTTGATACCTGGTGTGCCGGGACAGTCCGCATATTCACCGCTTCCATGTTCCACCTCTTCCACTCCTGCATCCCCAAGCTTCAGCCCGGTAATAAAGACGGGGAAATGTGACTACTTTTGGCCGCCACAGCAGCCGCGAGAGCCGTGATCGAGGTACTCTGCATTATCGCAAGGACCGACAGATCTGCTCCGGCCTTCATGGCAAGCATGTTGCGGAGCTCTACAGCCACGAGAGAGTCGACGCCAAAATCCGCTGGCGACTTCGATGGATTTACATCGTCCTCGGCAATCATGAAGATATCCACAAGTTTCTTTTTGATGCCTTCAACAATGACCTGGGCTGCTTCATCCAGTGTTACGGCACTGGATATCCTGCTTCTCAAATCAGTCGACGAGGCCCCAGTCGTCAGCGTACCACCTTGGTTCCTCGCCTCCGTTTTTTGGTACCGGAGCCAAGAAAACCGGGAGTCACACTGGAGTGGGGAGTCCTCTCCGATCTGACCGGGAGGACCAGTGTTGAGGCCAAGGGCGATCGCCCCCGCGAATGGTGTTGTGATTGCGGAGCCTACCGCAGCGAGGACGTCGGATTCAGTCAGCGCCATGAATCCATGCTTCTGTAGCGCATCAATGGTCTTTGCAGATTTGTCCTCCTCTGCAAGATAGCCAACTGACTTCACGATGCCCAGGCCAAGGGACACGCCAGGTAGTCCACGCAGTGCACGATGACGAGCGAGTGCGTCTTGGAATGCACCTCCTGCCGAATAGTTGGACTGACTGGCGAACCCGACAACTCCAATAAGTGAAGAGAGCATAATGAAGAAATCCAGGTCGCCTTCTCCGTCGAAGTATTGATGCAAGTTATAACTGCCACGAAGCTTGGAGGCTAGGGCGGCGTTATGGTCGTCGAGTGTCATATGTTCCAGTATGGCATCCTGTGATCATAGCTATCAATATTTGACCGAAATACGTTATCAGGTATTTTCCCTCAGTGGACATACCCTGAGCTCCATTCCGCCGTGAATGATTCCCCTAATAGGTGGCATGCTTGATCTGGCATGCCTGACCAGAGCCTTGCTCAAATCTTCCATGCTCGAGATGTCGCAGCTGATTCCCATGACGTTGATGTCATGTCCCATTGCCCTGGTCAGCTCTGTTCGAAGTTGGTCTGCTTTTCCGCCCGAACCTGCGCTTCGAGATATGACGACTACATGTTGCGCACCATGTTCGGCTAGCCAGTGGCATATGGACCTCCCGATGCCGCCAAAACCCCCAACAACAAGGTATGATGCATCGTGATGAAGTCGAGCTATTGGTTTGCGTGGCACCGCTGGAACCAGCATGTCGGGTGATATGGTGAGCACAATCTTGCCCATGTGCTTGCCTGCCTGCATGAGACGAAACGCCTTTTCAACACCTGCAAGTGGATAAATGGATACTGGCTGAACGGGTCTGATGTCTCTTCCAGAAACAAGCTTGATGATGTGCTTCAGAATCCGGTTGGCCTCCAGGGGTTTGCGCTCACCGAGAGCGACGACATCTACGCTGGAAAACGAGACAGCACGAGAAAAAGCCTCCATTGCAAGGCTGTTGTTTAGCTCCAGGTCTTTCTTCCCTATCTCGACAAAGCGACCGAAGGGTGCAAGACAGTTGAAACTCTGTTGAAGAAGGGTTCCCGCCAGAGAGTTCAAAACGACATCGACACCTCGACCATTTGTCATGTTCATAATTCCAGAAGCGAAGGAAGTATCCCGGCTAGAGAAGATGTGGTCAGATGGGATGTTGAAGTGCTCCATGACGAAGTTACGCTTCTCCTCTGAGCCAACCGTCACAAAGACCTCGGCGCCAACACTTTGCGCAAGCATGACAGCAGCTTGACCCACGCCTCCAGTGGCAGAGTGAATGAGTACCGTCTCGCCTTTTTGTAGACGAGCATTGTCGTAAAGAGACACGTACGCAGCGACGTATTGAGTGGGTAGCGAAGCCGCAGTTTCAAAGGTCATATCCTCCGGTATGTGCACAGCGCTGGCCCAGTGTACTCGAGCCTGACTTCCATAATGACCACGAAGCAGCACCGAGACACGATCCCCGGCTTTGTAACCGTTCAATTCGGCAATGGGGCCAACTCGGCGGATGACACCGGCACAGTCGTAGCCCATGGTCTGGGATTTAAGCTGACCCATGGCCACCATGACATCGCGAAAGTTCACACCGAAAGCTCGAGGTTCAATCTCGACAAAATCGTCGGGCAGAGGATCCAAAGCGGTCTCGTCATCATCAAATGCGAGAGTTTCTAAAAGTCCAGTAGTCCCGATGGTCAGGCGAAGGGGTCGATCAGGCTGCATAAAAGGTTCGAGAACGGGGACTGCCTCGGAGGCAGACTGTCCGAACACGTCCTGGTTTCGCGCCACGTCTTTGATATATCTTGGGACGTGGACCACTCCTCCTATTTCGGCAAACTCATAGTCACTCATTCGATGTTCGACGGCAGAATAGTCGAAGACGCTCCTGAAAACCTCGGTGATGGTAGCAACGGTCTCGGAGGACCACAGATTGCTGGGAGGGTTAAGATCGAGCGTGGCCAAGCGTTTCCCGGAGTACTCTTGCCGGATCGATCGTAAGAAGCCTGCGGCAAGACTTGCCAGAGGCTTTTCACACTCGGCAGTGCCGCCGTGGGTCAGCCACAACAGTCCTCTGGACCGCGTACAAAGAGACTTGAGCGCCTCGAATTCAACTGTATCTGCACTCGCCAGTATAGGACTGTCCGGATCATCAATAAAGATGCAGATTTCGTTGTCGTCGGTAGGAATCATATCCAGAGTGTGAAGCGTAGGCACTGACCACGTCAGAAGGCCAATAGACACTCGGAGCTGGTCCAGCAATGAAGTTGGCGTCGAAGGTGTGGCCGTGACGAAAGCGATATCGAACCCAAACTTGGGAGAAGGGGCTGCCACAGTGGAAGACATGATACTAAATGCGTACAGGTCATCGTCATCGCAGTCTCTGACTTCTGCTTCAATTCCGCTGAAGCCGGTGCGATGAAGAACACGATCCCACATAGGGACCGTCAATGAAGGGCTGTACTTCCGTTCTTCCTCCTCACTGAGCCACCAGCCTTCAAGAAAACCAAAGACGAATTGGAGGTCAACTGGGTCCTTTGTGGTCTCCATCAAGAACAACTTCCCACCCGGCTTCAGAAGCTTTCTCACGTTGGTCATGGTGTTCTCCATGGACCTTGTCGCATGGAGGACCTGGCAAGCAATGACAACGTCATATGTGCCCTCCTCAAACCCTTGACCGGCCGGGTCTCTCTCGATGTCAAGCTTCTTATAGTGGACGACATCTTCCCACTCATGAAACTTTTCCTTGGCCTTGCCGAAGAAACCCGATGAGACATCCGTGAAGTCGTAAGAGGCGACATTCGGCCCCTGGCCATTGCCCTCTTTGCTGTTTCCAAGAGCTTTCAGAATGTGGCTCGTCGCACCTCCAGTTCCGGCACCGATTTCGATCATCTTTGCCCTTGGATTCTTGCGCGCGTAAAGGCCGACCAACTCCGCCAGTTTTGCGTTCGATCGGCCCCATTTCAGACCTTCGAGATAGTACCTGTTGAGCAATTCATCCTTGAGCATGGCCTCGATGGCGCTGATTTCCCCTCGGAGAACAGAGACGATGAGGGGACCAAGACGGCAGACCATCTCGCCATTGGTGCTGTTGACTCGAACCCTTTCTAGTAACCTCAGCCTCTCCTTTCGAGCCACACTGGGCCATTCGCTGCTATTGGGTGCCAGCTCGTTGTTGCGCGCAAGTTCAACTTGGAGTTTCATCCAGATGTAAAACTTCTTGTGATGCCTCTCCAGCGCCGTGATATCGGCTGCTGTGAGCTGAGCAAGGGCGCCGTAGATATAGAACAGACAAGCCTGTCGAAGTTCCATCAACGCTTCTGCCTCCGTACCCGGGATCTGGCTACGGAGTTGATCCTTCAAGTAGGCATCTTTGAGGAACGTGATATCCGGAACCCACTGGGGAATTGCAAATTTATCTTGCTTCCAGGAGGCATCTTGTGGAGCAGCGGGACCCCCTATCGACTGGTAAATGAAGTCCTCGATAGCCATGACTGGCATAGCTACCTCTGGGGTTCCGTCGACAACGGTGAGTGTGGTTGTCATACTCTGGTCGTCAAAGTGGCTCAGCCTAGTGTAGGCTTTGAAGAGATGACCAGGCTTATGACCCAGTGCTTGTGCGATCCAAAGTTTTCCAATGGATTTGGGAATCTTCGGTCCTTGTCCCCTAGCACTACCTTCAGTTGTGGGGGCAGCAGTATATGCAGCTTGAAACACGGAATCTAGTGTTGTTGGGTGGACGACATGGCGATGTTGGTGTTTTTTTGGCATGGTTGCTGCAGAGTCGGCTACAACGAAGGAAGTGACAGACTCCTTCCCCCGTGCCCGGATGTGTTTGAGGTTCTGGAAAGCTGGACCATGACAAATACCACCAGAACAAAGAGCAGAATACACATCATTTGGACTGATATGACTCCTGTATTCTGAGTCTGAATGGGTGAGCTGGTGGTGCTTTGGGCCCGTGCCATGGGAGGCATGCTGAAACTGGGAAGCTCCGCCGTTACCAGAAGAAAGCTCGAGGAAGACGAGGCCCCTGCAATGGTCTGTCCAGCGGTTGTCAGAAGTGACTGACTGGGCTTTGAATTCGGTCCAACCCCGAACGTCAAGCATCTTTTCAGAACAAGGTCGAAGAGATAACTGCAGCTCGATGCCTTCACTGGTTTCGGGTACTAGGAGAGCATTCGTGATGTCGATATCTCGCAGTGTGTACCCCAAAACCATCTCGCTGACCCCTTTCCTCAGTGCTTGCTGCGCCATTCCCTCAATCACCATGGAGATGTAGCCAGCGGCAGGGTAGATGATATTCCCCTGAACGACATGATCTCGGATCCAAGGAATATCGCTAACGCGAATTACGTTTCTCCAAGAAGGTGCACTGAGATCAGTGCCGAGCACAAGAGACCCCAGTAGGTCGTGGGGAGCTTCCTGTCGGCTTCTGAGAGCTTTGTTGTGGCGAGGCTCAATCCAATGGCGCGTCTGGTGATTCCAAGGATACTTGGGAAGGTCGTGGAGTACTCGAACCCCTTCTCTGCCGCAAGGAAAGTTGACACTTGTGATGTTGACGGGGTAGCCTTCCTGGAGCAGGCTGCCAACAAGGGAATGCATGGTGCCTACCGCATTCTTGTTGCGAATCAAGCAGCTGCCATAAGGGATACGATGGCCGTTGAACCTTGGAATACCCATGATCTCCCGAAGGGGACCCTGAAGAGCAGCATGTGGTCCAACCTCAATAACCATGTCCACGGCTCTGTCACTGTCGGGACCGTTGAAGCACATGTTTGTGAAGGCATCGACAAATAGCACAGGGCCGGTAAGACTGCGAACCCAATGTGCCGGACTCCCAATCTCTGCAACATTGCTCATGCGAACGCCGGTGGAAGGTGATGAGAATACAAAGTCGGCTTGGCTCTCCGCAGGTTGAACCTTCTTGTCCATAGCTGCGTAATAGGCACCAGCAACGGCCTCCATGTGATGTGAGTGCCAAGCAGCATTGACTTTCAGTCGCTTGAAAAAGATGTTCTCCGGCTTAAGAATTTCCTCCAACTGGTCAAGACCCGAGATGTCTCCCGAGACCGTGATACTCTTGGGGGAGTTTTCGCAAGCCAAGACAACTTTGCCGTTTGTCACGCGCGAAAGGTACTGTTGACTAGCCTCAGATCCTAGGCCGACGGCGGCCATGCCTCCTTTGCAAGCAATCTGCCGGTTTGATTCCGATGCAAGCCCTCCGCGAGCAAACGCGATCGCCATTGCTGATGCGAGATCCAGAGCACCAACAGCGCATGCAGCGGCAATTTCTCCGCTCGAATGACTGGTCACGGCTGTTGGTGTGATCCCCCATGTTTGCAGAAGGTTGGTCAGGGCGATTTGCAGGGCGACACAGACAGGAGTGCTGTAGTCAAGCTCGTTGACTTTGGTGGTGCTGGCATCCCTGTTGAGTTCCTCGATCATGTTCCATGTGGCCCCCAGCTTCTTCAGATGTTTGTCACAGTCGAGAAGTGTGGCTCTGAAAACGGGATAAACGTCGATGAGCTCACGACCCATAGCCCACCACTGAGCAGCTTGACCCGTATAAACAAAGCCTAGTCTTGGTTTGTTGCCGGTCTTGACGGGTTGGATCTCTGCTGATCCAAGCGTCTTAACGAGATCGCTGATGCTCTCCCCAGAGAATGTGGAGAGCCAGGGAAAGGTGGAACGTCGGCTCCCAAGTGTGTGGGCGAGGTTGTCAAGGAAACCATCTTCATCCTTCGTCGCAACACCAAGGAGATAATCCTTCAGATTGCTGACCATAGTTTGAGATGCAAGCTTGTCTTTTGCGCTGAGCATAAAAATCCGACGGCGAGGCTTATCTTCTTCAACACTGCTGTTCCGCCGAAGATGCGCATTGGTACGGTCGCTGATGTAGCAATGCCCATTCTCAACAAGATCGCTCACCCTGCCTTGTGAGGAACTCTGCGAGGAAATGAAAGAGTCATAGTCTTCCATAATGACATGGGCGTTTGTACCTCCATATCCAAAGTTGTTCACCGAGGCCCTTCTGATTCCTTCTTTGGCGAGCCAAGGTTCTAAACCAATCGGCACCTACGGTATCATGGTAAGCATTCATGCTTCCATTGAAAACGGCTTTGAGTAGACATGTACTCACCTTCAATCGCCAACTGTCAAGCTCCAGCCCCTTGTTTGGGTTCTCAAAGTTGATGCTGGGAGGAATTTGTCCCTTCTCTAGCGCCAGTGCCACCTTTATGACAGCTGCGACACCACTTGTGGCCTCCGTGTGGCCGATATTGGTCTTGATCGATCCAATTCTGAGGGGATCGTTGTGCTCTCTCGAATCTTTAAAGACAGAGGCGACAGCACGAACCTCGATTGGATCACCGGTAATGGTACCTGTTCCGTGAGCTTCGAAGTAGGTTGTGTGACTGGGATCAAGACGAGCTTTGCGGTAGCATTCACGGATCAGTGCCTCCTGGGCTTCGCCACTGGGTGTTGTGATAGTCTCGGTTTTGCCGTCCTGGTTGACGCCAGTCTCCCGTATGACAGCTCTGATCGGATCACCATCCCTGAGTGCATCGTCAAGTCGTTTGAGAATCACGGTAGCTGATCCCTCACCACGACCGTAGCCGTTGGCGCGATCGTCGAATGAATACGACCTGCCATCTTTGGATATAAGACTGCTCAGAAAGTTAAAGTCTGTTCCCCAGATTGCGCTTTGACAGATGGAGAGGAAATAACTTACGTGAGAGACGACATGGCGAGAAACATGTCTGGGTTAACCATGACATTTGCACCCCCCACGATGGACATGTCCGATTCGCCAGTCCGTAGACTTTGACATCCTTGATGTAATGCCGTGAGAGTGGTCGAGCAGCCAGTATCCAATGACATGCTGGGTCCTCGGAGGTCGAAGAAGTGGGATAATCGATTCGACGCCATCGCGGCACCGGTTCCTATTAGCAAAAACCGAGGAAGTGCATCTGGGTCCCTGATGAGACTCTCATGGTAATCGCGGAAGAAAGATCCAGCGAAGACGGATGTGTTGGAGCCCGCGACATCTTGCAGAGTAATACCGGCTGTTGGAATATTAGTGAGTGATCATCAGCCAAAGCGGGACTGTCAAAGCTCGACTTACCACTCTCAAGGGCTTCATATGTTGACTCGAGCTGGAGCCGGAACTGGGGATCAAGTGTCTATGAGATGTTAGAGTTCACGTAGACTTCAGCCCGTCACGTATGACTTACGGCTGCAGCTTCTGCTGAGAGGCCGAAGAAGTGTGCGTCGAAGAGACCGATGTCTTCTTTCAAGAAATGGCCCCCATTTACATTGGTCTGTGGCGTGATCAGCTGTCTGTCGTCTCCATGTGCTACAAGGCAGGTAATACTCACCCCATTAAGCTTTTCAAAATTCGGATGATGGAACCCCTTGATGTTGAATCGGTCTTCTGGAATCTCAGACCACGCACTGCGACCTTCGGCAAGGAGGTCCCACAACTTATCCGGGCTGTTGACATCACCGGCGAATCGGCAGCTCATGCCAATAATGGCGATAGGTGCGTTGGGGTTCATGGTTATGTTTCGGCTGGGAGTTGCGTGTCTCTGGCGGTAAATGTAGTACAGCTCACTGTGTTGAAATAGGGTCTATGGATTGACAAGAGTAGAGTTTTCCAGAACCATCGAGTGAGACCACCGTGCTATATAGGGAGTGTCTCGAAAAGTCCATGTGGGCAGATTTGGGGAGGACAGGAGACAGACAGATGTCAAATACATGATGATCGTCTTAGTCTAGGCGAACAGTGGTGGTTATTTTGATGTGCCGAGGTGGCTTGATTTACTAGATATCACAGGAGTGAGATACTCCGGCCGACTGAAGGCCAGAACTCCGAGGTGGGCGGGGACCAACAGAACAGCGCTCTGCCAATTGCTCTGTGTTCCATTCACAGCCAGCTTCTGGGTTGAGGGGCCAGCTTCCTATGGTGGACATTACCAGGCCCTCAACATACTAATAAACCTTTGTAAAGCACCCGAAATATGGTTGATCTGTACCGAGGGCCTGCCAGAAATTGGTTGACTGATGCCGCTCATAGCGACTGCATCCAGAAACCCACCCCACAATGCCGTATATAATTCGGAGGGAGGCCGGGGCCACTCCGCCGAGAAACCCCGACGCCTTGGCCTACTCCGGGACGCAAGTTGTTGTCAAACGTGATCGCAAAATCCTATCTCCGTGAATGGGTGGTCAGCAAGATTGGGTTCAAGAGACATATGTTGGTCAGTGAGACAGTTGGGGATCCTGTTGGCGTTGACAGAGACCGGGAGCACTTGAGCTACGCCGAACATGGCAATGAAGTACTGTAGATCCGTGAGTAAAATCCCGAACTGCATGAGTCGACTTGGCGATCTCTGCACTGTGCCCGACGGCGAATGGGATTGCCGTGAGACAACGGAAGCTATCCGAGATCGAGACGCTATCAGGATGGAACCACTACTGAGGAGATCCTTCATGATCAGCTATTTGTCCTGTGATGTGATGGCTTGCTTGCGGCCGATGCGAAGGGGAAGGAAGTTGAGAGACGCCACAGTACGCGGCCCGTTGTCAAACTTCCGAGTACACGCAGTAAAGTAACGAGATCTAGAATTCGATATCTGTTGTTACAGATCGCAGGTGGCTCACAGGGGGATGTATGCACGGTGGCCTGACGGATTCGGACATGAACCAATCCGGAGATACGATAAATTGCGGGAACGGTACGGGGTAATGGTCGGCGATCTGAACAGAGACATCTACGTTGGACTCTGCTGATCAGGAAGCAATGGCGCATATGAGGCTCTCGCACAGATCAAAGACCCAAGCTGCTGGTAAATGTCCCTGAAGCCCCCGTTTTGTTGGGTTGCGCTGTAGGAAGCTCGCTTTCCTCGCTCATCTCTTCTCAAAACATTCGCTCTTCTCTCTCAGTATCTCGTCACACTTCGGACTAAGCCTACGTCGTTCATCAGCTCGACAGGGTTATCAGGGGCCTTGAGATTTCCAAGATGGTATATCTCGCCCAAATTAGGATTAGTAACCGGAGGATTGCAGAGGCTCTGCCTGCTGGGCTTGTTGCGGTGAGTCTCACAGCTCAATTCCTCGCCGACTTTGCGATGGTCAGGCTTGGTCGCTGATACTCGCCAGCAGGTATTCGTAGGAGCCACAAGTGGGATAGGAGTAGGTACATAAATGCCCCGAGACTTGAAGTTCTCAGCATATACCTGTGAAGAATACTGACTGGTGTTGCTGTAGTTGACAACCATGAGACAATTTGCGAAGCACACACGCCAACCTCGTGTTTACTTCATTGGGCGCTCAGAGGAAGCTGCTGGTCGCATCACGGCGGAACTCCAGAGCTTGAATCCTAGCGGGACGTACTTTTACATCCCTGCCGACATCTCTCTCCTGCAAACCGTCGACCATGTATGTTTCGAGCTAAAATCCAGGGAGACGTCGGTAAACCTTCTGTTCCTGACACCAGGTACCATGCTGGAGAAGGATACGATGGAAAGTTTGCATTACCCATCCGCATTGCTGTACTACTCGCGTGTGAGATTTATTGTCAATCTCTTGCCCCTCCTCCAGAAAGCCTCATCGATCCGCCGCGTCGTCACCGTGTTTGGGGCCGGGAAAGAGGGCGCACTAGAACACGACTTTCAAGATCGCAGGATTCCCAGTATCAGCACAATGAAGACTCTGGCTCTGGAGAATCTGGCTCTTGAAGCGCCGGAGGTGTCGTTTGTGCACTCCTTTCCGGGCTTTGTCAAGACCAACCTTGGCAAAGACGCCCGGACTGCGTCGGCCATCGCGCTGAGGGCCGTATTCAAGGTCGTCGGGCCCATGATTTCGCTGCCGGTCATTGAAGCAGGGGAGCGGCAGCTGTTCATTGCGACAAGCGCACGGTTTCCGGCGAGGGAGGGAGGTGGGGTGCGGCTTGTCGAAGTCGGGCAGGGAGTGTCGGTCTCGAGGGGCACTGATGGTAGGGAGGGTAGCGGAGTGTACTCTGTGTCCTTTGACGCGGAACCGGCGTCGCGGAAAGTCGAAGAGACTTTGGATCTGATGAGGCGTCAGAATAAAGTACAGATGCTTTGGCTGCACACCATGTATGAGTTTCAAAGGATCACAGGGTCGGCTTTTGTCTAGAGGGTGGTGGTAAGGTACGCGTTGACGTTGATGGACTCGCTGGATACTTGGGCCATGAAATGTAAATTGAGTATTGCACTGATCAGTGGAAGGAGAAATTGAATGGGAAAATATGGAATACCTAGGTACGGTGTACCTATGGAACCTGGAAGCTCAGCTTCCAGATAGTATGCCTTAGACAGTACCTTATGCCCTCCTGCCTATCTCCACCACCACCTCAAAAGTCGTATGCACTAGGTGAAAGGTACCAAGCAAACATAACGAGATGCTCCACCTCTTGATAATTTGTACATATGGAAATTGTCGGGACCGGGCATGCACGGGACTGCGCCTTAACGCTGCTGGGTGGCTGTGCTCAACTGAAAAGCGTCCGTCCCTCTCCCACAGGCAGTCTCTCGGAAGCACCGAACGTCAAGGTATTTTAACTATGGAAAGTACCCGTTGAATCTTGAAATACCGAACGGAACGGATCTGGTAAGCTAATTCTTGAGAGGGACAAAAATTAGTGCGTACCTACCTACAGACAATCGGCTCGTTTTCATTCCTCGCCGCAACTGCATGAATCTCCGTAGACCCTCAAAAAATGCTTGGAAACTGGTGAACAAGACGCAAGAATGTTACAGAAAATTTCTGTGTGGATTCTTTCAAAATAGGGTCGAACCAGGCAGGTGGTAGGTAAGGTCAGGTAGGCTCGAGGACCGCATGAAGGATTAGATTATTTTCTCTGACAGCATGTTGAAACAAATTACATAGGTATACAGCATGCGGCACAAGCTATCTTATTCCATCCCTTCCGACAAATTGGTTCTCGAAATATCACCCGGGTTTTTTTACACTAACAGTCAAGCAATGTCTGATCACAATGACATTGACTGCCCAGAAAGAAAAGGGACACAACCTCCAGCACACCTCAAGAGGTGATCGGTCACTGGATCTCTTTCCGCAAGATGAACTCGAGATGAGATTTCTTCGTCCTGATATCAACGACAATGATTCCGCTTTACCGTGTGGCATCAAATGAAACTACAACACGGGTGTTGACGGAAGCCCAAGTTGATCTCGTCGGCTTAATCGTGAGGGCTATAGGCTCAGTCTCCCTCATATGTTCTCTCTCGGTTCTCCTGACGGTTGTGATCTTGCGCCAGCTACGAACGGTACCGAACTTCGTCTTGACCTGCTCATCCGTGGCCAACATCTTCTCGTCGATTGCGTCAATTATTGGCCCCAACGAAATATCTTTAGACCCTCGCGGCTATTGCCAGGCACAGGCGTTTTTATACCAAACGTATGGGGTTCTCACAAGTCCATCTATCGGTATAGACTTGAGGAGCGCAGACCGCTGACGATTCTGCTTTACAGATTCCGGCAATTTGAATGCTGCTGGTTCTTGGCCATGGTTATCACTGTGTGGATTGCATTCGGAAAACAATCTGAGCCTAAAAACCCCTGGAGATGGTTCTGTGTGTATGCCGCGGCCTTCATTGTATTACCCATGGCAGTGGCCGCAGTGTTGCTTGCCATGGATGTTTACGGCAATATTGGGGTTTGGTGCTGGATCGAGAGGGATCACCATTATTTAAGTGTGGCCACGTTTACTTCCCCACGGGTCTGATTCTTGTCTGTACCCTGGTGGCTTAGAGTGGACTGGGTCTCTTCGCGTTCTCGAGACGCCGCGATCAACGACAATACTTGCTTCGAATCGAGAATCGCAAGCAAACCACAGAGACAGGCCATCACCCGGAAAGAACCGTACCCTTTCTCTCGCTCAATGACTGGGTTTTTGTGCCCTTCTCTGAGGAACTACTCACCTCTGGCTCCTTCTGGATCAGGTCAACGACACCTCAGCCCCCACCACCGATGATGCCATCGGCCACCACGGCATCAGGGTCGCAACGGGAGTCATCATTCTTCGGAGCCTTCATCAATCCTCGGCCACCACCGCCGCTTCCAGGTCATGAAGATCCACAGGCACGAGTAGAGCGTCTTAGAGCACACCTATTCATGGCGGTGCTTTTTGAGATATCCTGCCTAATCACTTGGGTTCCGACCGCAACATTCTTGCTACAACAGCTTATCCACGGATCGAATGCGCCTTTCTCGTTTAATTTTTTCACAGCGGCGACAGCACTGTCATCTACACAAGGAGCGTGGAACTTGTTTATCATGGTATGTGTCAACCGGAAGGCTCTAGCAAGTTCCGGAAGAGAGTCAGCAAGGCGTGAAGTAGTAGTACTTCCGACCGAGCCTGCAAGACCACCTCGTATTTGCACGGACAAACCGATAACAATGGGGATATCGAGTTGGTGGAGGAGATATCAAGATGCCAATGAAACAGTACGTGTGCACAGTTGGGATTTCCTCGATGTCGGGTTGAGTCTGGCTCTTGCCAGGAGCGGAGGTAGCAGGGGGGGCGATTGAGCACGTACTTCGACTAGAACCTTGAACTTGCGCCGCGGTCGGCCAATATTTCATGAAATGAAGTCAATGTGAAACGTCCAAATCAATCATACTTTACCAGTTCATCACTGCATCTTTGAGCCCCAGGGGTTGGTAGGTAGTCTTCCACCGGATATGCCTCCGCTGCACTTGATACACCTGCAAGAAGAGATTTAGGGATTCAAGAATAATATAAAAAGTCGCAGTAATGTATTGAAAAACTGAGACAAGTGATCAAGTGTGTAATGTCTATCCATCTTCGCTTTTGGCCCAGGCCGTGATATGGCCCAAGTGTCTTCCCCTTATTAAGTGGTAGGCGCACTCTCAATACATACCAGGTAGTCTGCTCGAGAATGCATGTCCCTCACACACTGCTCCCGATGATGAGGTAGGTCTTATACAATGCTTAGAACTATCTCTGAGAGCTGTTCAAGATAACAGGAGTGCCGCGTCTGGCTGATTATGCTGGGAATCGGGGCTGTGGCCATCAAGAACTGCCCGATGGTCGATGTTGCGTACCACCCTATGTTTCGATTGGGCCTAATTTGATGTGGGTTGGCATGCCGGACTCGGCTTTTGTCTCATAGGCTTGTGTCGAAGAAAAGACTCGGATCAGGTAGAGCATGGCCAAAACGCATACAGCGAGCCAAAACAAGTTTGACAGGAAAGAAGTGGCATTGAGCACCAGTGACTTTATAACGTCCCCAGAGTCGAATTCTTCATCTGAGGCATCGTCATCGTAATCGTCATTGAAAGCGACAGACTTCTTCACGGCGGCGGCAGCCTTTTTCCCCGCATGCCGGAGACTCGGCTTCAGATACTGTGGCCAGGTATTGCTTTGGTATCTCTCCGGCGGTTCGTAGTCGCGGTCGCTGCTCTCGGAGTAGTCCGATTCATCCGAATATTCCTCATCGTCATAGTCGTCGTAGTCGTCTTGATACTGGTCCTCGTACGTCTTTTCGTACTGACCAGAGTAGTAAGGTTGAGTGTTCCGATACATATGTGCGACGTCGGCGAAGTTGCTTTCGGAAGTTGTTCTTTCTTGATGGTGTCGGTAGACCGGATGCTGCTGACGGCAGATAGGGAACCGTTCCATTGAACGACAGGGGAATCTGATGGCGGTAAAATAGCGTGTATAGCATAGCACGAGACAAAGAACTCGGGTTGAGGCCATAGCTTCAAGCTTCCGACGTCGTTCAACAAAGAATTATTCAACAAAAAGCTGGGGTGACGAAGTCGACACAAGCTTCATTCCTGCAAACGGACATTGCAGACACATCATTAATATAGTGCCCCTTTGTCAAAGAAAGCTACAGCAAAAATATCGGAATGAATCAACCTTGGTAGGGTTTCTCATGTCCGCTGCGACACGTTCCCTTGGTCGCTTATATCTACATATGATGGCCGAAGTCAGCAGTCAGGTGTGTCGAAGTCACTCATTAATGGAGGGAACACAGGACCTCACTTTTCGGACGATTGAAGGCCTCGAGAGTGGGAAATTCGGAATACTATGCGCTTTCAAGTTCCTCAGTAATCGATTTTCGCCCGAGATGACAATGTTTGGTGACCAACATGAGTCGATCAGTGGGACGTGATGAGAATTGAGAGACGAGTTACCTGTTTGCATTGGGTTTTCCCAGAGCAAAATTAACCCACTAAAAAGGTGATTTCAGGCAGCAGTTTGAAGAGGTCCAGAGCCCTGCTCTAACAGCCACCAATATGACCATCATGTAACTTTGTCAGAGACGGCCTGCCCTGTACTAGGAGTAAAACTCATGTGGCAGTTCTTTACAATAAAGGTCTCTTGCGTAAAACAGGAGAAAAAGGCGATCAGCAGTTGTGAGTTGCACTTGCGTGGTTTATTTTCTGCCAATGATTTAGATATTTACCTATCAAAATGGCTTCTGACTCTTGAGAAATGCCTTGCGGATGGAGGCCTACAGCTAGATAGCCCAAAAGTAGGGCTGTGCTGCCCATCTTTGGATGTCCACGAGCGGCCGACCCGACCGCGTGCCTGCTGTCATGTTATGTCATCAGAGAGAGGCTGAGATCCCTTACCTTAGGTACTGTTGGTCCACGCGACCAGGTCTCATCTCCGCAGTTCGCACACAATGCACTCTAACCACCATAATGTATACACGCACCAGTTTCAATTCGCGGATATGTATGTATGAAAAGCATTGAAGAAGGCCAAGACCTCTGCTTCACCTCTTATGTTTAAAATCCTCTACATGGTGTTCTTTTTCTGTACTAATCATAACGGTGATGTCTGAAGTGAGAGGTCACGTCTAATGGCTGTCGTTCACGAGTAAGATCCCCTCCAAGCACTATGCCTACCTCATTCAGCCTTGTCGGTACTTGCACAATGTTCACACCCGACTTTCCACCGAAATACTGGAAAAGAGGCCAACGGTCCACGAATCTCAGCATGGTAGGTCTCGGTGTATCGACTCATCGGATAAGGTCAGTCCTCACTCACCATGACTCTGCAACTGAAGCGCCTATGAACTGCTCAGCACCCTACACCGACAATCTGTCACAAAAAGGTATATCAGGACTAGGTACTTTACCTTAACCACTTACCCAGTGCATCTCATAAAGAGCCGACCTCCTTCGTTTTCTGTAAGACGCACCTTTCAACATACCTCAAGCTACGAACATTAGTTTCACCCAACCCCTATTGAAGGCCTACCAACGACACTGTTTCATATTGACGTCAAGATCTTGATTTGTTCTGCTGCAGTAACAACACCGCAAAACAAGCGTCGAGCATATCATCTTCTCGAAATATCCCAAGGAGTAGACACCATGTGCATCAAAACCATCGACGAGTTTCGATGCGGCCATACCAAGACTGATCTCACGGTGTGCAACCGACGCTATCATCACAACACCCACAAGCGAGAGTACATGAATCATCGAGACTGCGACGCATGTGAGCGTCGGTACTGCTCAGATGACTCTGACCGGGAGGACTCACCGAGATACACCACCACCGTCTCCACTACTCGCTACATCTCACGTCGCTGGTATTACCTCGCTGGTCGTTACTGAACGTTCCTTGCTGGCTTCATTTTGTTACTGGAGGTCAACCGGGTTGATTATGAGAGAAGATATCGGGTTTATCGGGTTATAGGAGGATTACGACTGTGCTAGAACTGCGTTGAGTAGTGGTATCCGTATTCTCAATGGGATGTCTGGATAAGTGGTAATGATTCTACTCATTTACCACAATACAAGCTCCATGATAAACGACAAGAAACCTTATCCCAAGTCTTAGATCATTGTTTCGAAATAGAGATCCGTTAGACTCCATAGAGTCATATAACCACTCTTTACAGGTTCTCACCTGTCGCCAGTTCTCTCACTTCAAACATCAAACTTGAAAAAATGCGACTACAAGGCACAATGAATTAGTACCAATACAGTCTGTATTGTAGCAGTGGTTGGCGGGAGGTTCAGTAACAGTCAATTTCCAAGACCTGGAGCGGGGAGGCGTAAAATAGGGTTGACGCGATAATACCAAGTGGTAAACTGAGTGACAGTGACAGCCCGTGGCGGGGATGGTCGTAGCCGAGTGATTCCATAAATAGGATCAGTCTACTTGATAACGGAATCTCTTGGGGACTTAAAAAAACATGTAATGCTCGATATTCAAGATAACTAGTGTAGAAGTTGATGCGCGAGAATAAGAAGTGATCACAGAATGAAGACTGGCTGCTGGAAACATCGGTGGATTTTCACTTGTTGACATCGTGGTCGCATCGCGAGGTGTTCTGACCTTCGTCGGGTGAAAGTTTGGTGTGAGAGGGCCCTGCTAGGTCCGCATGTACTTGTTTTGGAAGCGGAGTTTGTAACCCGTCCGCTCGGGCTTGTGCTCCGTCACGGCATCATCTTGGCATCGGTGGTGGTTCGAACCCTCTCACTCGCCCTCGCCAGATGAGACTGAGAGTCTTTGCAAGTCAAGATATCTGTCATGTCGATACTTTCGCCCGGCCGACGATTTTCTACTTTGTTGCGAATTTGGACTCTTTCTGTTGCGTATTGGTGCGGGCCTGCTCTTTCTACTGACGGTGACTTACCACCTCAAAGCTGGTTCGTAAGAGAAAATCATGTCCATTACCGGGCGCTTCGGAGCAGAACCCGGGGGCGCGACGGTGCGCGTTCTTCCCGGCCAATCTCAAACAACCCACGTTGTGCGCCATTTTATTACTTCTGCTGGTGGGAAAGCAGGCTGCAGGGGGGATGTGTTTCGGTTGTCTGAAAATATCTGCGGCTGTTTGGGGCGGAGGCGGCAGTGAATAGAATGCATATTTGCCAGTTGCGCAAAGGAAAGAAGGGAAATAAACGAACAAAAAAAGAAGACCACTTGGAATTCGGGCACTTCGGATTGCATTTCGTTGTGCATCCCGAGTGTTGTTCATTCTATCAGATCCGTCCGGCGGTCTCTCTTCCACGACCCCAACCTCCGAGCAATCGCACCGACCCCAATCCACACAAAATTCTGTCACGTTTTCCGGCTGCAAACAACACCTTCGGCTCTAGAAATCTGTCCGAGCAATCTGCCTGGCCGAAATAAGTTGATTGATGCGGCCGGCTGGGATATTTTGGGCGGCTTGCTCATCGGGGACCATCTCATTGCTCATTGCGTTGCACAGTAAACTTCCAACTTTCCAGATGGCTACCGCTGGTGGCACCGTCGTCGAACTACATTGATTGATGCGGGAGGTTATTCACCGTGCAAGCATTGTAAAACTGTGATCGATAAGTCCCGAGTGATAATTCCCCGTAGGAAAGAAAGTTTATTTCATTTCAACGTGGTCAACAGACCGTTGTTCTCAAGTATTTAGATACCTGAATGCAAGTGCGCAAAATGGATTGATCAAAATTGTGTGGCTCGTGGAGGCCGAGCGCGTCCGGACGGGCGGTGGAACCTCCAGGTTTGGTCAGCCGCTCATGCTGGCGAACAGGCGGGATAAAAGGGGGCGACCGATTTGTATTGCCGCTGCGTCTCACGGTCGGTCGGACAGCCTCAGAACACGTACCACCCCCTGGTCGCTGAAGGACGGGAGCAACAGGCAGCCCAGAGAGAGACCCGCCACTCCCGTCAGGCGGCTGTTCTCCTTTTTGACTCCCGGCCATGGATGCATCTTGTTCGCCATCGACCGACAGATCCGTTCCCGGCCGTACTCTTTGATGTGCGATAGAAATATCCGTGAATTGTCAGTCTTGTTACTTATAGTAGGTAATTGAAATGAGAGAGCGAAAAATGATTTGCAGCAATGCCTGACCTACCTTTTTTTCTTCTTTGAAAACTTCTTCACCGGCCTGGAAGGGCTTGGATGTGAGGTTCCGGCACTCCGTGCCGCGGCGGGGCACCGCGCCTTCCAAAAAGTACCTGCAACAAGATCGGAGCAACAGATCAATTTGATGTCGGTCACCTACAGCTTTCCATGATGACTGCAATTTACGATTTTGACACCTTGATGCAAATAGGCTTGGATCTCGAAACATCTGTCTGGTGTTTTTTCTTTTTTTTTCTTTTCTGCTTTTCTTTTCTGATTCCTGTTGTCGTGGTTTATTGCCCGGGGCGGGAGAAACGAAACCATTGATCGGAAAGCGCGACCGCCGCCTCCGTGTGGATCCACCCAATTCGCCCGCTAAAGGTGGTCCCGCCCCGAAATAAAGAGGAACGAGCTCCCCCGGCCCCGTCGATTCTTCCGCCCAATTTCGCATTCTTCTCTTTTTCTCACCCACCATCGCCAAACGGAACCAAAACATCGCGAAAAACGTCACAGATGGCATCGGTCATTCGATCAACAGCTCTTAGGGCAGGGGGTGCCTGTGTGAGGTGCCGTAGGGGCAAGACGAAATGTATACTTTTACCGTAATTTACGTTTTTTTTCTCGCTTGAAATAAGAGAGTTAACGAGATCGCAGGTCAATATGACACGGGAAAAGCGCCTTGTCGGAACTGCGCAAAGGGGATGCACGAGTGTTATCTTCCCTCAGAGGCGATGAGCCATAGTGGTCATGGATCATCACCAGCCAGAGTCCAGCAACGAATCCGCGAGTCTTTGCCCAGCGATCGCGCTGTCTCGGGCTCTTCATCCGACCGTCAACCACCTCCAGCTCCTGGTGTGTCGCGTCAGCTCGTTCAAACGGAAAAGTATGCAACTTTTTTTGTTTTGTTCTGTTCAGTAATCTGTGTTTCACCCCCCTATTCCTTTCGAACTATCGCTTCCTTTTTTTGTTTTCCAAGAATTCCTGTCTGCCTTGCTTTGCGCCTGGTTGCTTCCGCCGTCCAGGCACAGCTGTGTGTGTGCCCGTGCAGCTCCAGCGCGGTTTTCCCCCGGTTCGGGATCGTGTCCTCGGAGAAGAATGGGCCCCGCCAGTTTCACCCGGATCCCCACACCTGGCTCCTGTGGTCGTCGATCGCACGCTTGTAAATGCTGGCAATCGTGATGCATCACCGCTTCTTGCTGGCCCTCTTTCCCCTTCTCTTTGCGTATCACGACGAGTGTATGTGATGTCGCATACTCAATCATTGTGCCCAGAATGTCGCAGCTCTCACAGTTTACCCATGATGACATTGTGCTAATATCATGGCGTCCGGCCGCAATTTCAGACTCACACCCGAGCTGATGCAGGAATGTGAACGAGTCATCTCGAAAACGATTCCGGCTTGTGTGGCTTTCCACAAGCCGTCGTTTTTGCAGCAGCTGAAGAATACCTCCATGGATCCCACCATGGTAAATGCACTACTGACCACGGCGGCCCGGTAAGCATCCCCATCCAGCCCGTCCAGCCCGTTCACCCGTCCCTCTCGACAGGGTGCGCCTTTGCCCCTCAGGGATTGGATCATCTCCGCACTCCGAAGCGTATCGACGCTAGCCGATTGGTGGATATGCTAACACTCCAACAGACACTCACCCGCAATGGTACGCAGGTACGGAGGCCATAGCGGCGGCTCCGGTGCTGCCGAGCACTTTGCCAGTAAGACCATCGCCTCGGTGATGTCAGCTCTGGACCAGCCTGGCCTCGCCGATATTCAAGCCCTCTGTCTGTTGGTTGTTCATGAATGGGGCTGTAGGAACGCGGTGCGTGCCTACATCTATCTCGGACAAGCTGCAAGAATGGCCCAGATGTTCCGGATAGTTCACAACCACCATCAACAAAACGACCCCGACCAGTTCCTGCACGACGAGTCTTTCCGCCGGACGCTTTGGCTTATTTACATTCTCGATTGCTTCCTTACCAGCAGTCCCGGCCGGCATCCCGCCCTCTCTTCCCATGATGTCAAGGATGTTTCTCTGCCTTGCTTGGATATGAACTTCCACTTTGGCAGCCCTGTGTTCGTTCGCACCTTGAGCGGAGCCCCGCCATCCGCCATGCCAGAGCCCCCTGTTGCCCTCGCCGAGGTGGGAGAGTTCGGCCATATTGTGCTCGCAACCAAAGCATGGCGAGATGTCGTGGAGATGATGACCACCACATCTCTGGACACCTTTTCCGAGGAGCAATGCCTGGCACTTGAGCAGAATATCGACGCTATCCGGCAGTCCTTGCCAGTGCACTTTGCCGACAAGCCTGGTCAGATCAATCTTCACATCACCATGGGCAGTGGCTACACCTATGCCATGATCCACTCCCTTCTCAATTGTGGCACCATCTTCGTGAACAGGCGCCGCATTCTTCAGGTCGTGACCGACGAAAACTTCACACTCGACGCTTGGCGCATGTCACCGCATAGCCCTGCAGCAGCCGTCGACAACATCTTCTCTGCCTCGCACAGCATCATCCATTCTCTGCTGGCTCTTGAGCATGGGGCAGATAAGGACAATATACTGTGCTTCCCCATCTTCATGCTCTTCTCGGCCTTTACTGCGGGTTCGACGGTTGCGTATCTCACTCTCAAGGGACTTGCCCCTGCCAATGTCACTGAGTCGGCTTCCAACATAGTTCGTGACAGCTTGCGTCTTTGCCAGGATGGCGCAGAGTCTTGGCCTTTGGTGCTCCCTTGGCAGCGCCATCTGTCGGTCATGTCTAAGGTACTGCGCAATATGAACACGACCCCGTTGCATCCTCAACACGAGGATTCGAAATTGAACCAACAGTCTCCCTCGGTCAAGGATGATATCAGCCAGGCCGATACGAACCCTGATGCCATGGATTATGACCAACCTCACCGTTCAATCACACCAAATGCCATTCCATCTCACCCTGTTGAAAGCCGGGACGGTGAGCCTTCGCTGCCGAGGCGACCAGGTGTTTCGACCATCAACGGTGGGCCTGTCAATCTTTCCACACCAGCTGCAACGAGCCCACCCCCGGTCTCTTTGCCAAAGGCGGAGTCCCCTGGCGCGGCATCGTCGACGTCGGTTGGCGGGCCTCCCCAGGCACAAAACGCGGGGCCGGATGTTGACATGACGGCGCAGGAGCTGTGCAACGCCTTCGAGCGACAGCTTCTTGAACTCGATGATCTTGCTGCCTTCATGGGGGGTGGAGTGTGAGTGCTTTTCGAGTTTCTCCCCCCCACCCCCTCCCCCCACTTTCGGATGATTAGTCAGGGATCGTCCGGCTGAAACGTTACCTACCAAGCCCTCCCAGCTAGGTTGCGACGCCGTCTGGTCCTCTCTTATTTTATTGATTCCCGAGTCTAGTCCACTAGAGATACGAGTTTTCGGTCCGGCAGGTTCGAGCTTTGAACGATAATAGCCCTATCTTCGGCACGGACAGGCTCGGGTGACAGGGGCTTGGGCTGCAGGTTGTTCAGCCCCATTGATTGTACCAACATTGGAACAGTGTTACGAACTATGGTTGCTACTTGTTAATCTTATTGATCCTTACTGCGGATCAACATTTCGGGATGGGAATCTGTATTATGCGAGGAGTTTTCTGGTAGGGACGCTTGGTCTTTGTTATTGTTATGCTGTTGTTTCATGTGCTTCACTCTTATTTGTTGTCTGACAGGTTGGGACCGGAGGAACAAAACGGCGGGAGTTCGGTAATCGTGGGAATAAGTGTCATTCGGCCTGGTGTTAGTTATCATTAGCATGCACTCGAAGTCGAGCTTATCGGTTGTTACACAGCAGAAATATATTTCATGTCATTCTTTTGGCAATTGATGCTTACTCTCGGTCAGAGACAAGATAGACAAGATCAGATCAAGGAATGACCGCAAAACAGTAGGTGGCCTGACTCGCCATTCCAGCTTTAGTGCCAGATAGGTCACTGATGTTAGACTTTTGCGGGGATCCAGTCACCCCAAGAAAATTTCGATTCTTTCACAAGGTACGAGCAATGCGGACTCATTCGATCCATGTTGAAACCTGAAGCCGTTGCCCGGCTCAACGACGCCGCCTCTTCACACCGGCCGCTAGCTGAGCCCACTGCAACGGCTGCTGAATTGGGAGGACAGCGTCGGATCAAAATTTTCTCTTCGTGTTTTAGGGACTGCAAGTAAGGTGCACAGTAGCCTTTGGCTGCATTAGCATCTTTCCTAGGGCACGCTGTTCAGTGGTTCGAGGAAAGAGGCGGGAGCAATGCTGAAAGCTTGCATTTAGTTGTTTGCCCACATGAAGCCTTCACCGCTTCACCTGCCTTCCTCTTCAGCACAAGGCGGGGGAGTTGAGGTTGTACCAGGGTTGGCAGCAAGAGCAGTTCACCGACCTCTCTGTGCTAGAGCCACCGTCTCTGGTTTTTCTCTGGTTCTTCGCATCTTCTCCATTGTCATTATACAGTTTTTGTATCTCATTCCCATGACCCATATCGCATTTGCTATACTAGCCGCTTTTTTATGACAGTATGATACTGTTTCATTTTCTCATTTTTTCTTTTGAAGCGCGCCCTCGAAGGAGCACCATTTGACCACGAGACAAATTGAGCGGCTGAGAACAGAAAGCAGATATGGGCGATCGCGACAGAATCGCACCGCGCCATGGCATATCGGCCAGCCGGTACCTCGCAACTCGCTTTGACAGCCTGAAGCCACCGCTTCGTTCAGTTACGAATCCCTTCCGTCTCCTCCGCATGTTAAATAGGACACAATGGGCGTTCTTTCTAGTCGCCTTTTTGCCTGGGTCAGTGAATCGCAATCTGCACTGTCCTCTTAACTCCAAGGTGGCAGATAGTAACGTTATGGTTTCATTTTACTCTCAGACATGGGACGCGTTCGATTCTTCACCGTCTCGCTCACAGTCAGCGAGCTTGCTGCATCCTTCGACAAGACCAAGACGGATATCACTTGGGGGATTACGCTGATGCTGATGTTCCGGTCTATCGGCTCGGTTCTCTTCGGCATCGCCTTGGATCGTTATGGACGAAAGTGGCCATTTATCGTCAACAATATCTTGTTCATTGCTCTCGAATCGGTAACTTCTTTCTCTCTTGGAGCTCTGCCACATTATCCCCATGACGTAACCATCCACTTTGCTTCGCAAGCAACATCAGTTAAGATCCCTGTCGCAGATCCAGCTGGGTCTCTTGCATCCCAGATCGCCAAGGTGTCAAGATCTTCTTGGCAGAACAACCCCCTGTTCATACCGTAACCCTTCCATCCGTCGTGTAGTGCATCGGACGTTCTGCATGACCTATGCAAACAAACCTTTATGTACACCCTATCTTCGAATGCATCTGACGAGACATATCTGAGCAAGAGCTCACCGCTTGAACAGGGAACCGGTTTCTGCAACAGTTATGGTCAGTTTCTGGCGTGTCGAGCACTTTTTGATGTTGCTATGGGTGGACTGTACAGCAACGCAGTGGCCACGGCGCTTGAGGACCTCCCCGAAGAAGCTCGCGGGTTGATGAGCGGCCTTTTGCAGCAGGGCTGCGCTTTTGGATATCTTCTGGCGACTGCCTTCGCCCGTGCCTTTGTCGGTACAACACCCCACGACCGGCGGCCCCTTTTCTGGTTTGGGGTATTTCCGCCCGTTCTCATAATCATTTTCCGCCTGATGCTGCCCGAAACTAAGTCATACCAGCAACAAAAGGAGCAACACGCTCTGACTGATACCAACGGAGGTAGTGTCTCCAAGAACTTTCTACGGGAAGGAAAAGAAGTTATCAAGCACCACTGGCTCTTGCTGGTTTATCTCGTTTCTTATGGCTGGATTCAACTTCACCCTACAATGCTGGAAGTACAATTTGAGTTCAGCCGCAATCAAATTACGGTTATTCAAGTCCTTGCCAATCTTGATGGAGGAAGCGTTGTGGGATACGTGTCCAGGGCGCCTGGGGCGTGATTCCGTCCACCTGATGGAGTTATCCCCTAATGCTTTCCGCACCTTCATCGTGGGAACATCCTACCAGCTCGGCAACCTCGTTTCGTCGGCATCTTCAACAATTGAAAGCATAATCGGTGAACAGTTTCCGCTGCTGTCGCAGGGGACGGTCTCCCGGTTCGAGTTTGGCAAAGTCATTTGTATCTTTACAAGTTGTAGCTACGTTTATGTTTTCGGGCCGGAGCACTTGGGTCGCAAATTCGAGACGGTCGAGGAAGACAGCAGTGTTGGCTCCATAATGTACGATGATGGTGAGAGTGTTATTACGGGGCGTAACCGTGAGAAAGCTATTGCTACACCTCGTGATGAGGCCCATCAAGCGCCGAACCGCCTCAGCGCGAAGAAAGATGCAGAGAAGGCGATAGCCTGAAAGATGATATTTTTATTATTTTTATTTTTTGGAACGGTACTTACTTGTACTATATGTTCATTACTACCAGGTAGTTCGTTGTAGCATGCTTTTCCCCGTTGAAATTATGAGGAGTGGCTGCTGTAGCGCGGCACAAATGAAATAGGGTGCCTGGTCGCTCTCAAAATGTTTGGCTTTCTGTGGTAATTCTAGAAGAATTGGCAAGTCACAGGGACTGTAGTACTTGATAGAATGGTAAATTAATTCTAAGGTAAGGAAGGAAGAAGATCCTACGTGTGGAAAGAGATCTGTGGTGGGTGTTATACCCAGTGGCTAACAAAGTAGGGATCTTCATCAAAGACCTTACAGTAGGTGAATGGCCATTGTAGTGGTTGTTGTTGAGCTTGCAGACCACAGACCACTTGCAGAGCCAAGGAAAGATAAGGAGAGGTCATGCCATGACACTTTCTTGAGGCGTTCACTGTTATTACTGACGGAACTATTTACTGGAATGATCTTGTGATAAACCCTGCGGCTTTTAGTAAGTACATTAACCTACCTACCTATCACAGTGCGCGTTCAGTACCTTGATCCTTCCAGCGGAGGCCTAATTTGAGTACATGTACCACACGCCCTACATCCATCAGGTGAGCAGTTGGAAAAATCAATATGTATCTTGTGATCATAATGCATTGATTACTCTATTGGCTCATTGCTGTGAAAATGGGTATCTTGCAGAGTCGGAAAGTTGATAGGAGCATGTTCATGCCCTAAAGTCTTCGTGACCAAGTCAGATTATACGCATAACCCTGCTTATCTGCAAAGCTGTAAAATTGAAGATGTGAAGAAGTGATGTACTGTATCTTTGGGGGTCGCCGTATCATAGTCCTTCCATTCAGATAAAGGAACAGCTTAATATCAAAGTAGACAAATAGTCCACAGAACGCCCGCTAGAACAAACCGAGCCCCCCAGCCCCAATCACGTTTTCCTGAAACCCTTGTTCATTCCCATTCACCAGGCCAATATGCTGGAAACCTCCCCCAGTTTACGAAAGCAGGAATTAATTACTTGAAACTTCCACTGGACTCGCCCTCCTCCCCACCCTCGACTATTGGCCGATTGCCAACCATGGCCTTCGCCAAGCCCTCGATCATCTCCTTGAGCTTTTCCACCTCCTCTCTCAACTTTTTGACCTCAGCAACTGCAGGCTCCTCCTCGAGGTTGCTCCTTGCAGATATGACGGTTTTGCCCCACCCGTCTGCTTCAAAATCGAAATCACCCGACATCTGCTCCCATTCCTCAATGGTATCATCATCCTCCTCGCCTCGGGCGCGGTTTCCACGAATCTCTGCTGCCGTTCGCATCTCAAAGTAGGCTGAAACTAGCAAGAGAGGCGAGTATATGGTGGCCATGACGTAGTCATTGAGACGCTCGTAAGCTTTCTTGCTCATCCACCACTCAAAGGGAATGGTAAGGCAGAAGATTTCAATGAGATTGAAAGGAGGGATGAACACATTTTCATCGGGGGCACGGACGAACGTCATGGCCTTTTGAGCAAACATGGCCAGGTACTCGTCATTGGCATTGTCGTAGATGTCTTCGTAGGCGGAGTTGTACAGAGCGATGAGAATATTGAGGAGGACAACCTGGATTGAACGTAAATGGATCTTGCCTGCAACAATGATCAAAAGAGCTTGGGCAGTGACTTACCATGACAGTGAAAGTGAAGCAGTAGTAAAGAATCAACCCAAAAGGATGAGAAAATCTCTCAAAACCACTGAAGTCTGGGCTCTGCATGAGAGCGTTCGCCATTGCCTGAACGATAAACACTATGCTATCAGCAGTATTATCATCCGCATAATCCAGGCCGATGAACGCTTGCAGAAAACCAAGAATGATGACAATCAATAGCGCAAAGAAGATGATGGACTCCTTCATCATGACTTTTAGGACCACGAGCATGGCGCCGAAGAAGCGGAAGCTGTCCAAGTAGAGGAGCAGACGGCCCCAGAAGAGGGGTGCGCTGACGGCCAGGAAGTTGTAGCTCAGTGTGGTGTAGTGGAGGCGTGCTTTATCATCCACATCATGGCTAAGAGCGATGAAGCGCATGATCAAGCTGGTGGTGATTAGCCCATAAAGGAGCGAGTTGAAAGCGTGCCAGAAGCTAAGAATCTGGTAGCCAGCCTTCCAAAACTTGGAAAGTTCATCGCAAATGAAGCCAATTGTAAAGACGTAAAGGAGGCCTTCGATGAAATCGACCTCACCTGTATTACCCTCGAGGTTGACCGAGTTCATAGCCAGGGTGTACAGCACCAGGTAGACGAAGGAGATGAGCATTTGCGTGACGTTCTGGTACATTGGCGCACGCATCCGATCGGGGTCGAGATGCGAGATGTAAGAAGTGTTATCTTTGTCCTTGTAGTCAACAAAAGTAGAAGGGTCATCTTCATCTTGGACCAGCCAACCGCGCCAGAGAAAGTTGATGCACTTTTGGTACCCCGAGGAACCAATAACCCTCAGAGCGTGGAGGTCGACAGCCTTCTCAATGACATTGGCCGGGAGAGTAGGATGACCGTTGACAATGATGGAGTAGCGCTTCAGGAGCACTGAGTACATGAGGTAGTTGGCATCGTCTTCGGTTTCGATGATTTGTTTAGCGATCACCTCACACGCCGTAGCACGAAGATTATGCAGGTCTGCATCCCAGAGCTCCGCGAGACTTTGGTGCTTCCACCAACGCTTGTTCACCAGGAGACAGAATACCACACACGCCGCATGTTCGCTCCCACCAGCAGCTTTGGCAGCTTTGATCACCTTCGTCGTGATTACTTTGCTGTGCGGGCGCGTCACGAGCTCGGGGTTCAGTTCGCAAGGGACGCACTCCTCGATCAGATGCCGGAGACGCAGCGCTACTTCGGTAACGGCTTGGGGGTGGATTGCGGACTCAAGCGGCTCATTGTGATATTGCGGTAGAACTAGATTGTGTTTGTTAGTTTGTCCATGGGGGGCTGAATACAAAAAGTACGGGACGGGAAACTCACGTCGCCTTCTGGACTCGTCCCACCAGCTATCATGCCCATTATGCCCGTCGCTTGGATGCCGATCCCATCCTAGAAGCTTTCTCCAAGTGAGCTTGCCCATTCTTTTGTGTTTACCCCAGCGCGCGTGCCGAGTTATGGTCACGATACGTGTGTAGTACTCTGCAGTTATCGAGATGGGAGAGGTGAGTGGACGTGCCCTTGGCAAAGGCGGGGTGGTCGATTCCGCCGTCGGTCGAGGGAAAAGCGTCGCAAGGGACTTGGAATAAAACCAAAGAGATAGAAACTACAAAAGCAAGAAATGGAGGGACAATGACGAGAAAAGAGACATTTTCCGCCGTTTGCCAGCCCGTACTGGGAAGCGTCGTGCTACCTAGCAGCGACACAGTGCCTTGGCTTCAAAGAGCAGGCCAACAAGGAATCGAGTTTCAGCAGGTGTGCACGTAGCTCCAGAGCTCCTCTGCAAAAGGACCCGATGACGTCGGTTTCATCCGGCGCTGCACAGTGCTGTCAGTATCTTATCTGTTCACCATTATCCAAGCCCTAAGAAATGTTAGCAGCTAATCTTCCCAAGCCTGTGATCAAGAAACGATCCAACCAATTTGAACCGAGCGACAGGGGCATTGCACTTGGCTTGGGGTGGCAGGTGAATCGACGGCGGTCTAGACCCATGCGGTCCAGCTGTTACAAACTGGCACAACACCTCAGCGCACCAACCATCAGGACGGGAAGAGAACCAAAAGTGACGCAGTGGGAAACCAAGAGGTAGGTAGGCAAGGTAGTTGCACCATAATGGCTGCACTACAATTTCTTGTGTGAATGAGCATATTACCGTACATATCTGGATGTCTAACAGTTCTTCCAGGAACCTTCAATGCTGAGTACATTGTATACCGCTGTACCGAATGAATGCTCCAGGGGATTTGGAAACCCACGGCCATCATTCGAGGCCCTCTCATCCTGTGCCACTAAAGAGACACATCAGGTCTGATGATGTGGTGGTCGAGATGATTGAACCTAGCAAGCCCGTGAGATCTCCAAATTTACCGGGAGCTATTGTTAGATGGGGTGTCCCGCAAATGACCTGCATCACCTACAATTCATTAGATACCACTTCAATTGGCCCTGAGTCTTCGTATGTCTATACTACCTTATCTGCTTCTCGAAGTATTGATTCTTTTCTTCAGTGGCATGGCTGGAAGAACAGATGATAAAAATGAGAGACCCCAACTTCTCAAGCAAGCCAGGCGAAGGTGGTGCAGCCCGATTGGTGGGAGGGGAGCGGGTGACCCACCCCCGCCGTCACAGAACAGGGGAGGTATCCAGTGTTCCCTCTCGGATTGGTGCACATGTACAATCACACACACCAACAGCTCCGAGAAACTCATCGAGAATCACAATCAATCTCGTTCAATGTAAATTTACGCACAAAGTACAATGATACCAATTCGAAATTGCGATGGAAAACAAGAAGAGAAAGGCGGAGGATAATGATGATTCGACCGAGCGGGAAGGCATCCTGAGGCTCAAGCCCAATCCTCAACGCGAACCAGTTCACCCCCGAAGGGGTCAACCCAATCCTGATGATTATTTTCGACGTCTCTACGAAAAGGAGCCCGACTTCAAAGCACTCGCGCGGCAGGATGCCCAGTTTTCCACTTAGTACGATGTGCCTACTTTCTTGGTGGTCTCTCACCCCCGCTAACATTCAACACAGCCTGCGAGACCATGGTCAGCTCGACTTCTCAGAGCCAGCATCCGTCATGCAACTGACCAAGACGCTTTTGACTAACGACTTTGGCCTGAAACTGGAACTTCCTGATGACAGGTTATGCCCACCAGTGCCAAACCGGCACAATTACATTCTTTGGCTGAAAGACCTAATGGATACCACCAGCTACGAGCAGCCGGGACAAAAGCGATGCGGGCTCGACATCGGCACTGGAGCCAGCTGTATCTATCCACTCCTCGCCGCGGTACAGCGACCATGGGACTTCATCGCCACGGATATTGATGTGAAGTCTCTGAGCTTCGCGAAGCAGAACATTGAGCTCAATGGCCTCCAGGACAGGATTCGACTTATGGAGAGAAAGCCCGGCGACGCGCTGATACCCGTCGACGTCCTCGACAACAGCCCCATTGATTTTACCATGATGAACCCGCCGTTTTATGAGTCCGATGCCGACATGCAGTCCTCCGCTCAAAAGAAATCCCGCCCTCCGAACTCGGCCTGTACCGGCGCGCCAGTGGAGATGGTTTGCGATGGTGGGGAGGTGGCACACGTTGGGCGCATGCTGCAGGAGTCATTGGTTCTTAAAGATCAGGTGCAGTGGTACACCTCGATGCTTGGGAAGGTCTCCAGTCTCGAAGCGCTTGTCGAGCAGCTCAAAGCACATGGAATCGACAATTACGCTATCACAGAGTTTATACAAGGGAACAAGACTCGGCGGTGGGCCTTGGGATGGAGCTTTGGCCCAATGCGGCCAGCAGAGCATGTCGCACGAGGGATGAAAGCTGGGGTTTGGAAGAAGATTCTGCCGAGTCCCCTCAAAACCGACTTGTTAACATTGCCTTCCGGGAAGTCCGTTGGTGCTCTCGTTACGCAGATCAGGGAGGTCGTCGGTTCAATGGAACTGATTTCGTGGAACTGGGACATTGAGCTGTTAAGGGGCATCGGCAGGACAAGGGAGAATGTCTGGAGTAGGGCCTGGAGGCGGAGGAAGGCGCATGAGAAAAATCAAGACCTGAATTCCGTGGGAGTCTCGACGAGTAAAGATTTCGAGAAATGCCATCTTGGATTCGAGATTGTAGTTGAAGTGGGCCGGTCAGGGACAAGCGTAACATTACACTGGCGAGAGGGACACGACCCGGTCATTTTCGATAGTCTCGGCGGCTTCTTGCTCTCTAGACTCAAAAAGCTAGAGACTATGAACTGAATAAAGCAAACTTTCATATTCCTGTTCCGATTGCGAAATGAGAACGTGGAGGTATGGCACTGAGTAGGTAGAAAGTGACTAACCGCCCCACATCCGATACGTCTCTTTCTTGGTTCTGATACGCATCATACCTGGCGCAATATTGTATTTTACACTAGTTTTCCACCGTACCAAAAGCAAACAAGACTGCGAACCTCAACGACCGCACTAGATTTGCCTTCTTCCAACTTGCCATAGGATTATCTTACTACGATTTCAGAAAGAAAAGATGTCTGAGAATTCGCGGTTTACCCCGCAAAATAAAACAACAAATGAGCGTCTGTCTACTACGACCGTAGGACTTGTCGCATTATCGGATTTTCGCAAGCGACGCGCCGAGGTAAGTCTTGCTCAGTGCAATACGCCCGCGACAGAACATGCTGATTGTAGTATGGAAACCAGGTTCTAGAGCAGCAAGAAAAAGAAGCCCGAGAAGCTGCTGCTGCTGTCTCCCGTGCCGATGCTTCTGCCTCTGTCTCTGCGGCACCAACGCCCCCGGACCGATCGCTAACCGGTACCCCGAACAACGCGAGCGACACAAACACGAACACCGAGAAAGAAGAGCGAGCCCGGAAGAAGCAAAGAAAAAAGAAAGCACTAGTTTCTTTTGGGGATGACGAGGAGGAGGAAGGGGAGCAATCGCTGTCTCTAGGGCCGAAGGAGAACAAGAAAAAGAACAGCAAACCAGACACCGCACTGGTGTCCGAGGAGACGAACCGATCAACGAGCGAGGGCCCAACAAGTTTATCCCACAAGAAAAAGATTGTCAATACCTCGGTCGGGATCATCCCCCGCGCACTGACCAAGGCAGCTCTGCGCAAGGAGCAGGAGGAAAAGGATGCCCTACGCAAAGAGTTCCTGCTCTTGCAAGCCGCCGTCAAGGCCACCGAGATAGCGATCCCGTTTGTCTTTTACGACGGCACAAATACACCCGGCGGGACCGTTTGTGTCAAGAAGGGTGATTTTATCTGGCTGTTTCTCGACAAGAGCCGCAAGGTTGGTGCAAAACTGGAAGTCGGGCTTGCCGACAAGACCTCCAACGCCCGGAGGGACTGGGCTAGGGTAGGCGTCGACGATCTTATGTTGGTTAGGGGAAGCATGATTATCCCTCACGTACGTCACCTTCACCATATTCACGGTCAAGCTTGTCTTTGCAACAGAAATGATGACAAGGAGGCTAACTTCATGATCTTTGTAATTTTGCAGCACTATGACTTCTACTACTTCATTATGAACAAGACGACCGGGCCTGGCGGCAAGCTGTTGTTCGACTACAGCGCCGAGGCACCCCGAGAACAACCGCAGAGTACCGCTACCACCGGCGGCGTCTCTCGACCGGGAGCGGGACCGGTGGGGCCCAGTCTGAGGACCCTCGAGGGAAGCTCTGATGACCCTACTTATACCAAGGTCGTGGATCGACGGTGGTATCAGCGTAACAAGCATATCTATCCGGCCAGTGTATGGCAGGAGTTCGATCCGGATAAGGACTACACGGCCGAGATCCAGCGGGATCCTGGCGGTAATGCCTTCTTCTTTTCAAAATAAGGCGCATACTCCTCCTACGCTTGTCGTCCTGATAAGGCAGAGAGTCTGCCGACTGTTGTGTGACTGCCGAAAATAGGGCAGCCCGCACGTGGATTAATCGACAATCTTGAGAGGACTAACACAGAAGTGTAAGCTAGTGGACACAAGAAGGAGAAGAAGAGAGTCTTTATTGCTTACGCTTTCATCCAGTAACGTGCCCGTAAGCCCAAAGTGCCAACCCAAGGGCCAGCCACCCAGGCCAGAACAACATCAGGAATAGCATGTTGCCACAGGGACCGACGAGCAGCACAAAGAGTTCAAACTCGAGGCGTTTCCGCAGTCGCGTTGCCCTCCTGCTTTTCCAGGTTTTTTGGCCAAGCCATTTTGACAGAATGAGCGCCCTCCTGGCGATGCTCATACTGGCTTCAAGAGTCGCAGATGTCACGAGATACACGGCGAAGTATGCCCGTACAAAGAGATGTAACGCAATGGTACTGATCAGTTGTTGCAGCTGGAGGGCGTGCTGGACGAGTGGGGAAAGAGCCGAGATGACATTGCTTTGCTGCCGGGTTCGAGAGACGGTGGTGGGTGTCGGCGCAGGCGGTACTGCTCCTTCTCGAGAAGACGCCAAGACGGTCATTGCGTCGAACATTTGAAGTCTTGATGATAGTTAAGGTTGTGTGGGTTGCGGCGGTTCAGGATGTTTCTAGGAGCAGAGAGTCTCATATATCAGGATCAGGTAACCCCAGTTAGATTGACTGGATTGGTTGGGTGAGACTATTTATTTGCTGCAGGTGATTCAAATTTGTCACGCAAAACGCGGGATGGAATAGAGACAATAGAGTTTTGTTGAGGAGAGTTGCATATATGATAGAGGGGGGAAATATACTAGTTTGATGCGCGAAGGCCTCCTTTTGAAGGTTTAAATAAATAATATACGGGGCGGCTATTACGTGCCTTGAACCAGTTCTGGCAGTTCGATGACCTTCGCAAACAATAGGGGTCCACATGATGGCGTTCCTTGCCTTTCCCACCAGCCAAGGGGCCCCTCCCCGCAAAAACGAACAGGGTGGAACATTTCGAGCAAATCCGCTTTCATCAGCACATGAGCAGCGGCGTCTCTCTCGCTCGGTTATCCTCGCCATGAAATATGTATTTCCACATTTTCTGTTTCAGACTTTTCTCTGAGCCGGTAAACATCCCTCGTTGAGCTCGTATGTGTGTTTGTTTTTAAATCATTGGCTGCGCGCGGGATTCCAGGTTGGGTTGCTTGCATCTGAGGAGTTCCTGGATACATACCTACCTAGGTACCTACATATGCTGTACCCAGACATCGGCAGAAAAGGGCTGCAGGTAACAAACTCCCTGAGGTCATATGTACCCCACTGTATGATCCTCTTCGGGGACTTCGCGGACCCGCCCACGTGGGGGCTTTGGATGGAGGAGAAGGGGATCGGATGGCACTGTCGTCAGAAGTGGACGGACCGAGGGAATGCGATGGATATGTGATGCATCATCTTTTATTTAGGAGGGAGAGTCAGCGTGATAGTATTGGGGCACCTTTGGTAGCGTACTACAGGCATGTCGTCAGACGTGGAAGTATAACATCAATTGAACAAGCAGTGTCGTGAAGTCAAGACACTGCGCGGGTGGCTGGGTTCAACATCGGCGTCGGTTCGGATGATATGCTCAAATTCAAGAAATTTACCGTTTCTCAAACTGTTCCATAATGATCTTTCTGTTTGCTTCTTTTGTGAAACATGAAGCCTGCATCCCGATCGATTGTCGGGTGGCTTCTGCTGCATGTCGATGACAGCGATCCCATGGCGGGGGTGGGGCCGTAAATCCCGTTCCTCTCTGCGCCGCTCAGATTGGCTGGTCCTCCACATTCAGTACATTCATGATCAAGCATTTGAGTGTGGCTTGTAGCATGTAGAGTTTGTCAGAACCATCCGGATTTCTTCATCTTGTCGTTTGCAGCATCGGACTCAGCAATCTTACCAATTATTTGTACAGGACAACAATATCCACGGAATGGCTCGGTGTCATAATAAGCCTCGTACCTCGAACTGATAAGCATCACCTCTGTCGAGATAAACCACCCTCTCATCAAGACCTGCAGCCGAGATCTCCTTCTTAAAATCTTCCAATGGACTAAGCATTACATTGTAGTCGTCAAAGTGGATGGGAACCGTCACGTCAGGGTCCACGAGCTTCAGCAGCTGCACACCTTGCTTGGCATCCATGGTGACCATCAACAAAGGCATTTTCGGGCCGGGTATCGTCGTCCCGCCGAGGTGAACAAGCATCAAGTCGATCTTTTCTCCGTGGAGGTATTCGGGTATCTGTTTAAGCTCGTCGATGAAGAGGGTGTCGCCCGAGATGTAGATTCTGTAACCCACCTCTTCGTTGACTGTCGAGCCGCTTTCCGAAGAATACCCAAGCTCGATGAGCCAGCCGTTGGTAGGGGGCACAGCCTTGAGAAGCTCATTGGCTACTGAAAGGGGGCCAGGCGGGACATGTTCACCAGGCATCCCTGTGACCTTGATTTGGGGCTTCTTCCCCGAGAGAGTTGGGCCCGTGACGATTGGTAGTGTGAGACCTTCGAAGAAGTCTAGTGCATGAACGTTCCGAAACGGTTCCTCTTTTGAAGAAGAGGTCAAGCAGGATTTGGCGTCGGGAGTCGAGATAATAGGGAAATCCCGGTTGAGAGAATCCTCCACCAGGCGATCAAAGTGGTCTTCATGATAGTGAGAAAGCAGGATGCAGTCGAGGGGAGGCAGGTGGTCGATGTCCACGGCAGGATTCGTCTTCCGCTCCGCCGTGACTCCAGGGCCTAGATGAACATGATCTCCTTTGTGAAGGAAATTCGGGTCGGTGAGGATCTTGATGCCTTGCCATGAGAGGATGGTGGTTGCGGTGCCGATGAAGTAGATGCCTGCCTTGTCTGCATTCGGATCGGACGATGGCCTGGTAGGGTGGGTTTTAGTTGTTTTGACGGGTAAGTGATGGCTTTCCGAGGGGTTCTTCAAAAGCGGGACTCGCTTCTCCGGGTTGAGAGTGAGTGCCATCTTTACGAACAGGGGTTATGATGTTGGTATTGGTGAGTGTGGTGGTTCTGTCGTCGTCGGTGGTGCGATTGCTCCTCCTGTCGTTCTCACTTCGCTGTTCGTGATCTTCTTTACGGGAAATGTTCCTCTTGCACCATGAAGAACTCCATCTTTAGTCTTTAATTGTAAATTTGTCTATGGTGGTAATCTCAACATGCACTTTCTCCTATTATTTCCCTATCTGTGCACGTTGATTACTGTTCGGGTGACGTCATTGAGAGATGAAACTTTCTTTACCCAAGAGCTTCTGATGTCCTCATCTCCACCCAACCCTTGGCTGCATACATCAAACAGTGGACTACCTTAGACATATCTATACTGGTAATCAACTTATTCTGAAGCTATTGTTGCTCGGTAGCTTGCGTTTTAAGCAAAGTCGTGTTGGCTGGTTTTTGAGCATGGCAAGTCAACAAGCCACAGGTACCATGCAGATAACCTTGTGCATTTAAACCCGGAAGACGGTGAAGTGCCACCACCAACCATACCTAAACGGACCCGTCGGAGTCTAACCTATTAACTGTATCTTGATACATACAACCAACGGCTCAGCGTGACTGCGTCTTAATAGGCTCTCCAGAACTTCAAGTGTATTGACAGTACCTAGGTGAGGACACCTCGAGAGGAGGTTCCTTTTAGGAGCAATGGTCGAACTTTTCCCGCCAAGTTAGGTATGTTGTTGCGTGGCGAGGAGCATACGTGCATGGTATCCCTCAGATGAGGACGGCTTACCTCTTCATTGGACAGTTCGGACCACCTTTGAGGACATCCAAGTCTGCTGCCTGAATTCGTTCCCGGTGCAGTCTCTCACCAGCAGAAACCCCGCTTCTGACTGGAATTAGGCATCAACCTGCTATTGAAGTTCCTATATAAATCAGTTTGAGATACCGGTTCTGTAAATGTGCTATTCATCATTCAGGTTCTCTGACCTGAATTCATTTCAGAATGGCTTCTCAGGGACATGCGGCCGTATGGCAAGAATGGTGAGCATCTCGGCCCAGAATACATGATCTCATGAGATATGCACTCACACCAAGCACCACCAGGGTTGATTCGGCCAAAACCAAGCGTGACGACTTTCCCCTTAGGGTCCGTGAGCTTCTTCGGACTAGACATAATGGTTACCACGTCACTCGCGCAGACTCGTGCAGGGTGGACCTTCTTGGGTATGCAAAGGCGGGTCATGCAACTGCCATCGTCGACAACCACAATGACCATTCCTTTGAGGCCGTTCGTTCCTTCAATCCACCGAGCGGGAAGCTGGCACACACGCTCGAAGCAGACGAGGGAACACTCTGCGACAGCTACAGCTTCTCCCGATGGCGCTATGTGTGGAACGACATCACCTTTATCATCTACCTGGCCGTTGAACGACTCTTTCGTGGCTCCACCATCGACCACATCTTCGTCTTGGCTACTGAAGGAGATGAGCTGGTCACAGCCGGCCATCATTCCCAGATAGATCAGCTGCTGCTCGCGGCAGGAAAATGGACAGCGGCTCTCCATGACGAGATTTACGTTTTTGACAACTCGAATTGGACCAAAGATGCCAAGCTGTGGAAGACGGTACAGGCGGCCGAGTGGGACGATGTTCTTTTGGAGCTTGGCATGAAGGAAGGCCTGATCGACGACGTTGTCGGCTTCTTTGACTCACGAGAGGTCTATCAGGACCTAAATGTACCTTGGAAAAGGGGCATCATCCTTCACGGTATTCCCGGAAATGGGAAAACAGCCTCCATCAGGGCACTCATCAAAACCCTCAATACCAGGCGTCCACCGATTCCATCTCTGTATGTCAAGGCATTCGACGGTGGCCGCGGTCAGAAATGGTCCATCAAACTCATCTTCACGCATGCTCGACTCGTAGCGCCTTGTCTCCTCATCTTTGAGGACCTCGACAGCCTGGTTGACGATCAGGTTCGCAGCTATTTTCTCAACGAAGTGGACGGCCTCGAGTCCAACGACGGAATTTTGATGATTGGTAGCACAAATCATCTCTCTCGTCTCGACCCAGCCATTGCCAAGCGGCCCAGTCGCTTCGACCGCAAATACTTGTTCAAATTGCCGGATGAGGAGATCCGGACAGCTTACGCGCGGTACTGGAAGCAAAAGCTAGCAGACAAACCGTCTGTGCGGGACTTTCACGACGACATCTGTCCGTTGGTCGCCAAAATGACAGAAGGCTTCAGCTTTGCATACCTGAACGAGCTTTTCATATCTTCTCTTCTGGCCTTGATTCGCGGGGCCGAACTGCATCCAAGCGGAACAGAGACCGATTCCAGTGGTATTTCGACTCCTCCTGTTATTGTTGAGACGGCTGGAGTGACCGCAGGGGATAGCGAACAGAAGAAACAGACGCCAGAGGACAACACGGAGACGAAGATGAAACCTGTTCGGATTTTTCCAACTGTAGAGACCCCGGAGCATCTTTCTGGAAATATTCTCTTTCAGGTCATCCAAGCACAAGCCAAGATACTGTTTGAACAGATGGGCGACGGGGAGCAAGTTGATTATCAGGGAAGCCTGGGAACACGCCGGCAACCCATCTCGGGTAACAGTCATGGAACAGTTCTTCGTCGAGCCTTGTAATAGTGATGATGTAGAATTCACAGTACGGTTGTGACCTCCGCAGAGCAGACACAAGGTCGAGGACAGGGTGGTGCTGGATTAAGGGCAATTTTTCAGTCACAAATTTCAAAGCAGTGATAGTAATCTCCTTGGGCAACAAAAACTTCAGCTTGAGTTCTGAAAAGAAGAAAACCGCGTCACAGATGCAGCGCGGGGTGAACGATCTATAGATGCAGCTCAGGTTCTGACTTTTCCCATTGATCCATTAGTGGTCACTTCGATCTGATACAACTGCATATTATCACGATGACCCGCTCAGAGAGAATGAGACTGTGTCGCCAGAGGTTTCCAGAAAGCTATCACTCGGATCCCGGACATGTCTAACTGATCAAGAGTTCACGCCCTTGGTTGGATACACTCCCGTGTCGCAAGGTGTCTCTGGGCGCGATCGAGTGAGCGGCGAGTCCACGTCTATGAAACCGAGAGAATCGGATCATATTCGGAAACCAGGTTTCTCAGATTCAATATCTTGGGGGAGAGAGCACACTATGCACAATTGCACATCGATGGCTAAAACCAGAGCACGCCCAACCAACGATGTCACAATGTGTTATAAATCCGATGTATAGAGTGGTCTTGGAAAGTGTCCATATGTTCCTCATCTATGCCTTAGTAGAAGGAGGAGTCTTGATCTTGACTGTTCCGTCCGCCATGCCAAAGTAAGCAGCAACGGGCTTTTGCGCGCCGCTCTGCACCTGTAGACCGTTCTTTCCATAAAACAAACCAATCTCCGCCACACCGGGGATCTTGATCAGCCTGTCAGCGAGTGCATCCACCGTCCATGAACCTCCCTCATCTACATTGCAATCCTTCCCTGAAGCCAGCGGCGGAAACGGCGCATCAATAATCCACATTCCATTGTCCGTTACGATCGCCCCGGCCTTGCCCGGCAGACCCTCGCGAATTTTGGGGTTGATCGACCCCAGGTGTTTGAGCTCGCCCAAAATTCTCGGTGCCGCCATCGGCAGCACCTCGATGGGGATACCTTTGGTCCAGCTGGTACCCAGCTGGGACGACAGCTTGCGGAAGTCAGCCACGCAGACGAACTGCTTGGCCGCGGTGGCAACAATCTTTTCCTGCCAGAGACACGCGCCGCCGCCCTTGATGAGGTTCAGATCGTCGTCCACCTCGTCGGCACCGTCAAAGGCCACATCGAGCTGATCTCCAGGGGCGAGTTTATTGATGTACTGAAGATTGAGCCCGGCGGCTTCGATGAGCTCCTCGGACTGTGCGCCTGTGGGGTAAAAGGTCATAGAGGCGGTCACGACAGGGCCGAGGGCGGCGATGGCCTCGACAACGTAGACCACGGTGCTTCCTGAGCCGATGCCTATCCTTGTGTAAGTTGGGAGCAGGTAATCCTTCACGGCCTGATAGGCCGCGAGGCGCTTGGAGGTTTCCACCAGCTGGGCCGACGAGGTTGCCATCTTGCGTGCGTAAGAAGTGAGTGTTATCTGTCTTGGTTGATCAAAAGTCTGTTTTCCGGTAAGGCGAGCGGAATAAACACTGATGTTGGTATGCCCACAATATTGGTGAAGCCCGTGACTCTGACGACGATGATGACGATGCGGGAGAAAAAACTCAAGGTGGGGCCTGAGCCGCGTTAAGCTGGAGTTGCCCGCCTTTCCGGCAATGGTCTTACTCATGCGAATGGATTTTTAATATTTTGAGTGCAAATTTTTGTGAGTTTTGCAAATTTTGCAGCAAGAGCAGCAGGCTATCATCAAAAGTCTATGATGATTATATTCATTTAATATGAGAGCAAAAAACTGCGAGGAGATGGAAGTCGACAGGGCCTTCCAAGAGTTGGTTCCATCGGAACTGAGTACCTAGCACCAGCGGACCACAGGCGTGAATGATGAGTGGGGCAGGGAGAGCGGGTTAGCAATTGACAGACTGACGTCACGTGCCGAGGTACATATGCTTGTGGTGACAACCGCACATGATCTTGGGGACCTTAAAAGTCCTTAGCTGCCATTTTTGTTCAGTTCTATAATACAATAGATAAGAGATCGAGCTAAAATGGCGGGTATGCTGTTAAGACCGTGTCCTATATCTTACTATTAGTAAGAATCTACTTCTTTATAGTTGAACGAGACTTAACGTACATGCATAGCGAGCGACGCATCATAGCGAGCGACGCACTTTTCACCAACCTCCCACCTTTCATAGAAGTCAATCCAACCACACCACACAAAATCAATTGAAACTACATATTATCCTCTTCTTCAGAGGTCTCCCAAACTACCTGACAGGTTCGCGCATTA
>MU864477.1:0-71473 GCA_033296905.1 Podospora australis | reverse complement strand
TGTGTTACAGCTTAATCGCCTTGCTGGTGGGGACCTTTTTTTCCTCAAATAATTTATAATTGTTTTTAATAACGAGCGCATCTATTTTTCTTATGAACTCCCCCCCCCCCCCCCCCCCCCGGCGGCACCCACGGGTCGTCAATCTAATATCGCTCGACTGCCCGATGCGCTGAATGGTACATCCATACATGCTCCTGACAGCGGGCAGGATTCAGGTTGCAGTATTTCTGGTTCGAGGACAGCTCTTTTTGCAGCTTGGTGATGTCAGCTCTTCTTGAACTCCCAGTTCCTCCAATTGACCAATCAGAGGTGAAAGATACATGGGGGGTCATCGATGCCAACCTGAACCGCGGGGTCGCTTTTGATGCATATTGCATGCATCAGATCAACGTTTGCCGCCTCAGACGGCCAGAGCTGACAGGAGTCTTCATTACGCAAGCCGAAATCCTATCTTCAACCCTTAGGTTCACGAAGCTACGGTTTTGTAGTGGAGACCTTCCTGCCTACATCTCGCGAGATATTCCGAGTCGCCCTTCGCGCAATCACGGAGTGGCCGGCATATGGATCAGTATGGAGCTTGGATATTGATAACCAAGTCGACCTGGCGCCGGACGAGAATAATCAGCTAGGCTGCTCGGCTACTCATTTTGCTATTTGCGAAGCTGAGAACACATTGGGTGTTGCTGGTCTACAGCTTTTACGAAAGGTGACTGTGGGCGATGCTGATCACACATTCGAACTTGTCGACCAGGGCAGCCAAGTTGAGGTATCTCAATCTTTGAGAAAATACCTGACTGGAAAAACATAAGATGCTATGTCAAAACAGGATGTCGAGGCAAAAAGGCGCGTAGACCCCAGGTCTCATGCCCGTTACAGCGTCTTGAACTCTACATGCCTCCGGAAGCTCCACACTCCTTGCGTTGACACCAGCTCGTATCCCAACACGCCCTCCATCAGCGCAACCACCATGGGAGCGGTCACTCGGAAGTCGTTCGCGTTGTACCGCGTGTGCTCTGTCGTGAGAACAAGGCGGTCAAACATTTCCCCTAGGCCAAATGCCGACTGGTAAAGTTTGACTTGCACTGCCGGTGGCTGAGGTTGACGAGGTGTTAGCAAGAGCTGGTGCAAGGAGTCATCTCAGTTGACTCACATTTGTTGTGTCGTTATGATTCACTCTGCACCAGCGCTTGAGGTAGTTTGACAAGAACTGGAGTGTCGGACTATGGCTGCAGTGTATTTCGATCGTACTGCCTGCTGTAGCCAACGTAAGATGATACGGAGGCCGGAGGAGCAACTGATCCGGTCGAGGAAGCGAGTCGGCGTTTGGCATGAACTCGACGTTGGTTTTCTTGGTGCCTTTACTGCCAACAACGACTTCGACATCTGCCCAGTCATCCGTCGAGGTTTCCTTCGGGCGTTCCGACAGCTGCTTGGGTGGCGCCGCTTCTGTGGGCTCGAAGCAAGCTAGAAGATCGCCACGAAAGACGGGGAAAAATTCGGCTGGTTGGAATATCTGCTTCTTAGGCAGCGAAATAACGAAACCCTTCCGTTGTTCCGACCATGCTGTCGCTGCTTTGTCAGAGCTGGCAACGTCGAGAAACAGCGCCAAGCGTGATGAGCATTTCGTCAAGAGGGTATCGCTCCATCCCTCGTTCTCGGGATCGTCCAGGAGCTCAATCATGGATTTGGCCCAGACTTGGATGCAGCCTGCGATGACGGCAATGAGATTGTTCTTGTCTGGATAGAAGTCTAGCTCGGTGATGATGAGATGCCATTCTGGGTTCGCGACGACTTCGTGCCCGAGCAGCTCCTGTAGCTCTGACAGCGTCTTTTGAAGATCGCCGTCTTTCTTGTCCCAGTGGTCTCTGATGCCGACTTGAGCTTTGAGGGGGCTGATACGTTGTCAGAGACTCCGCGTTGTATGGGGAAAAGGCTGGGCAACTTGCATTGGGGGCATCTTGAATGTAGTGTGCAGCACTGCAGAGTAGCTTCGGGCACCGTTGTTCAAAATACGGTGGTTGTGGGGGATATCGACATATCGACCGGACTGCCATTGCTCCGAGTCTTCCATATATGTATCGTAGCCGAAGGAGGCAGCTTGGCTCGGCAAGACGAAATGCTACCCCCTGAACGGCATTCAGCATGCGCGAGGCGCAGAGCTGAAGAAGCTTGACAGTTGACACCGGGATATTGCTTGGCATCAGAAGGCGACCTGCAAGGCAGAAGAGTGCTCGATCGGCTTTTAGCCGGACGATGATGATGTGATTCTAGGCTTCAGATAAGCTGAGGACATCACAGATCACACGAATGTATTGATGCTGCTAACCAGGTACGAAATACCACATATTTATCGTTGATACCCGGTTCTGCAAAACATCAGTTTGAAGTCGAAGAAAGGGTCTTCCGGGCATGAAGGCGAACCTTTGGCAGACCCCACGTGGTGTCAACCCCCTCTTCTCATCGGAAGCTGGCCCCCTGTCACTGCGGGGTTGAAACGCTATTGCTGATGGTTTGAACGCCTCCGGGACCAGAAACGGTTCCGTACACCGACATAGGTATCATGCTGATGCATCTCTTCAGGGGTCCAGCAAGTTTGTTGGCAACGTTCATCTCCACAAGTGGGATGATCAGTTCTCTTCCGAGACCGTCCCTGCAGATGGTGTTGTGCGGCTGAAGTAGATATATGTGACCCCCTTCTCGGAATCTGCCTAGGTATGGCCCAAACCGACCTCCTCACCGACCCCCTCGTCCATCCGTCGCTCAGCTTGCCTTTCTCAGGTATCGTGCTCAGGATGTAGTCTTCTATAAGAGGAAGATGTCCTCTCTGCTACCGGGAGCAAGCAGAATTACATCAAGTACCTTATTTCTTTTATCTATCGTAAAAGCATCATTTTACGATCACAATGGGCCGCCTCCCACCCGCCGAGAAACTCTCTCTTGCAGTGCGCAAGAATGGTAATGGCGCCCTATGCTATCCTTGATATAGAACGACCACTAACACCAAGATAGTGAGAGATGAGTGGGACAACAACAAAGCAGATATTGAGCAACAGTTGTCTAGCCTTCTCGAGACGACATGGACCATTGACATCACTCCCAATGCAATTTGGCCCTACCACAACGACGGTTACGCCAAAGAGTCTCTTGGCTCTTGCATCAAGTCGTAGGTTTCGTCTACTTGTTCCCCATCCACACGACAGCAGCTGATTAGCCCCAGGTACGTCGAAGGGGCCATCTATCAGATCAAATATCTGACCGAGAGATACGCTGGTCTCAAGGCGGAGATCAACGACATCTGCCATGCGCATGTTCTCACTCTCGATCTCGAGGAGAACAGTCCGCCACGTTTCAGCTACGGCGGGGGCGACGTTCAAGATGGCAAGCTGCGCGTCCTCTTTGTCGAAAACAACCTCGGCACCAACATCGACTACTGCCTGGAAGAGAAAACCCTCTTTGACGCCCTGAACATGGCACCCAGCGGCAAACCTCTGAGCTTTCGCGCACGTCAAGATATCAGAGACAATTATGACCCCAACATTGCCGAAGTCAGACACCAAATTGCCGAGATTCTCGGGAAGACGGACGACCAAATCACTCTCACCCCCAACTTTGACGAGAACTTTGCCAAACTGGCTGCCTACGGCAAGACATCGGAGGGCAAGACTAACCTGCGGGAGGATTGGCAGTCCCACCTTGGCAATTTTGCTTTGAAGTACTTGCAAGCCCTCGTCTACCAGATGAAGTACATCAAGGTAGGCGAGGACGAGCTGATTCAGGAAGGCTTCCTCGAAGCTGTCTCCACCAATGAGATGGCACTCCGCGTCGTGGACAAGCTCAGCAACTCTGATTCTTCGTACAATGAGCTCGTGATCGAGGATGGCATCCTGTATCTGCAGACCACTCCTCAGTACTACGGCACCAATATTGACTACATCGCCAGCAAGCTGATGGATGCTTTGTAAGGGGAATACTAGCAGATCATTAGGTCCTGTACCATTCTGGATGCTTCTCCATGCAATAAAGTCAATGCTGTCCCAAATTCTTGTGGACGCTATCCGATGTAAAATGTTTTGTGTGAGGCTACTTTACTTTTTCTTTATCTGTTCTGTGTTTACGATCGAAGGGATGTGTTTTCGGTGTTTCCTCCCTTTCTCTGTGGCTAGTACACTGTTGGATCGCCGTATCCAGGTTACCTTCTTTGCAGCTGTACAGTGAAGATCATTGGGACAAAGGCTTGTGGTCTGGCGGTGGCCCTTGCTACGAGCCACAATCGACTGTGATATCTCTCAGCATGACAGGAAAAAAATGGTGATCCCTTCCCAACAACCGTTTCCCAATCGACATGGAGCCGGCTGGAGATTTCTTGAGGGTCTTAAAGACATCGCACAATCCCTCAACAGATTTTTGTGTCATTTCCTACACAATGCGGATGATTGATCAATCATCGGAACGGGCCGAAGTCACAAATCTCTCCACATGCAAGCTTCGGTCCCGAAGCATCATGCCAACAAAAATACAGGATGGATCGGTGCAAGAACAGGAAAAGTGAGGCCATTCCCACCGATAGCGGCGATGGGCGCACAAACAAGCATCGCCAAAAAGCAACAGGCCGGATGGGAAACTTCCCTGACCCAAACATGCGGTGATATGGTTCACACCATCCAGATAGTAGTACAGACCTCGGGAAAGATGTCACCCGAGGCTCTTGTATCTAAGCGAAAAGGATAAGCTTAGTTGTGTTTCTCCAACTTATATTAACGGATGTCACAGTTGGACGGGTTGGGAAGTGTGCGCGCGAGCGTTACCAGTAGGACCCTGAGATTCGGTGAGAGGCAGCCCAATTGGTCGACCTTGACGGAGAGTCACATGGCGGGAGTTTTAACTTGGCAGAAATTGGTTTTTTTCCGTCCTTCTTGACGTCAGAAAATACCAATGCAAGACTCCAACGGCGTCATGTGCCTCTTCAGGTGCCTTTTTACTTCCGAAACAAGTCGTCATGTATGCGACAAGAGAAGAGATGAGGTCAAGCATGAAGAAAAGCAGGCCGCATTGTTCACCAGAAACACAGGTGATAACGGCCGACTGAACCTTTCCAAGTCTGCCAACAACAATCCACACCGCTTCTCGCCGCTATCTCAAATTACCCAACATCTCGCATCACGTCACCCAGTAGCTGGGTCCGCTTCATGGTCCCAGCAAAGAAAATGACAAATGGTTGGTGTGGACTGTCTCTGTCCCTCGTCGTGCTTGCCTGGGCCCAGTACCTACCCTTCCTCAACAGCCCACTCACGCAGCCAACAGGTGTTTAGCAGCTGGTGAACAGTCAGACAGATCGCAATAGGCTACAGCTCTCGCCGGATTCCACTCCTAGGGCGGCTGATACCGGGAAGCACAAAAGATTTCTGTGTCCCTCCGCAACGCCCGAAAAGACGTCGTATGAGCTTTTTCCTTCTGGAGGCCCTAACCTCTTCTATTGTACTCTCCCTTTGAACCTCAATCCTATCAAGAAGAGAGAGTTACCACATAGGGCGAAGAGGAATATAAAAGCCCCCAGCAGACACCCGCCATCGAGGTCCATCTTTGCCCATGATGAGATTCAGACCAATCCTCCTCCCATCCTCCTAGAGCACCCCTTTCAGCCGCCACAGCGATCCCCTTGCTACTCCTGCCATATCGGCTTGTCATAGCACGAGCACAACAGACAGCCTCAGGCCCCCGTGTCGTCTCCAAAGAACCACAACCCAGCGGCTCAGCAGCCAAGCAGCACAGAACAAACACCACAAGGCTCGACCACAAGCAGCAATCCATCACAACCCACAGCAATGGCGCACCAATCCAAGCCCCGTCTAACCACCATTCTGACCACCATCCTCACCCTCCCCCTCCTCACAACCGCCTCTCCCCTCTTCCGAAACCTCTCGCGACAAGGGCAAACCTGCACCCAAAACTCCTTCCACGGCCTGAAATGGACCGTCTCCAACTTCCTCTTCACCTCCTCCCTGACCTTTGCCTCTGAGAAAGAAAGCGACGTAACCCAAGGCCTCGCCTCGGTATCCTTCAACCTGACCAACTCGGCCATTCCGTCGCAGCTAGTCAACTGCTACGCCACCAGCGACAAGCTCACCGACTTCTTCTACGGAGACCAGCTGTTCCAGTGCCAGCCACCACCAGAAATCGAACCCACAACGAACCAGCTCGCCGAACAGAGTGCCTCGTTCAAGTTTGACAGAAAGACAGGCACCATCAGCTTGGAGCTGGACTGGTCTTGTCATGATGGGGCGGATGCGAGGTGGCCTACGTACGTTATTTTCTTTTTTTTTTTTTCTCACGAACTCAGGAGAGGGTTTCCGGAGAGATTGACTGACGATGAAAATAACAGAACAACCTTCTCCGCAGGTGGCTCAACCACCGTCTCCCTAGGCAGCTGCACAAAGCTGGACCAAAAGAACCCCAACTGGTCCTCCGCAACCAAAGACCAAGCGTACAAGACGCAGCACGTCGACTGCGCACCCCTGACATTTGAGGTCAACCCCGATGAGATAGAGTCGGTCGCTTGAATTAGGTTTTTTTTTTTTTTTTTCCCCAAAGACTTCAGAGGATGGTGGCAAGATTTTATGAAGTGATGACTCGACGAGATATTGTTGTTCAAAATTTTTCATTCCTTTTTTTTATGATTGATAAGTACAAGAATAGCCTGTACAAGCATGTGTTTTTGTAGCTGGTCGGTTTAGCTGAGAATGGCGACTTTAGTTCGAGCGTTGTGACCGGGTTGGTGTTTAGGGTCGAGATTCTCAAATGGTAGAAATCTTTGATGAAAATGGCGACTTCACTTTGAGTTGGCGGCGCGGGCAGCGAGGGGGGGTATTTGAGGTCGAGAGTTTACTAGTTGGTGGGATTTTTGACGGAATTGATACACATTTGCTACTGCCCATATTCCATGCCACACTGTCATGATACTTACGATCTGGTTGAAAACGCCAAAATGCCTTGTATATGAAAAGTAACAGTCAAGTGGTTTAATACCCGACATTTATCGCGAAGTGTGCCCCTAGTAAGGTTTGGTTTGTTTACTTTACCCCTGAACCCACCTAGCCGTCAGGCGTCACCATTTCGAACCGGCAGATAAACATTCATCAACTTAAACAGCAAGAATGTCACAAAATTGCCGCAAAAAGTATTTATTCGGCTTTCTATGCGTGGTTTAAAAAATCGTCGGACATGATTATGTCACTGTGTGCTTCTTATCTTTCTGCCCAAAATGCCAAGCATGGATTTTTTGATGTCTCGTGATCGCAATCGCGCACATACATATGAGACATGATTGATCACCCAAGAAATACAAAAGGTGTGTGTGTTTGTGTTGTCGTCTTCTTAGTAGTCTTACAAAGCAAATGGTATCATCAAGCAAATCTCTCCTAAAAAAAACAAAGGCCCAAAACATAAAAACACGAGGTTCCCGTATTATCATCATCATGCATCATGCATCTAACCTGCTGTCCCTTTCATGTTGTTGTTGTTGTTGTTGCATCTCCTCGTCGTCTAATGGCTCCACTCGAACCAGAATCTCTTCTAAAAGGCCTTCTAGAAACGTGCCGACTTCTTTGCCCATGCCGACCGGCTCAGCCTTATCGAGGTGGTCAATTTCCTTGCAGATGTGTGCCAGTTTGTAGACGAGTTTTCGTATCTTTTCGTGCGCAGCCTCTGCTCTCTGTTGGCTCGGAGTCACCGGTGGCACTGGCAGATTTGGGTCCGGCCGGTACACGTGTTGCAAGTTGACCTGCCTTCTCTTCAGGGCTTCTTCCAACGAGGGAAACAACACGTCATTAAGTGCGTCAAGATCGCCGTTGGGGTTTGCTGGTGCGGGTGACGGGAACGATGTCAACATATCTGGATCTGAACCTGACGGACGGCGTGGTAACTCCTTAGATATCAAGGGCGGGTATTGAAGGCGAATCGGCTGAGGGGGATGGGACTGGTATGAAGTCTGCTCCGCACGTCCGTGGGGTGATGGAGGCTGGTACAAGTTTGGCTCAGCGCGTTCATAGGGGCCCCGAGACTGGTATGAGTTTTGCTCGGGGTGTCCGTAGTCTTGTACCTGCGAGAGTTGATGAGGATGAGAGTGAGGGTGAGACTGAGGCTGGTTGTACTGATAGCTGGCAGACGATTGGCCGCTAGAAACTCTCTGCTGCTGGGAAGGTCCGCCACGAAATGGAGGAATCTCCGGCAGCTTCATAGCCGCCCTCGATGAAGAAACTGAAGGCCTCTGCGCGTAAATCTGGTCCGACAGATTCATCGCCCCCATCTCACGCTGGAGATGGTACTCTTGCAATCCCGGAGGGTAATTTTGGTCGTCGCCGGCAGGAGGTGAATGCATTCCGTACTTGGTAGGCGACGGAGGCGGCACGGGTTTCCTAGGCGGTGCGGCCTGCTGACCAACCCCCGCCACTGCCTTCAAGGTATCCTTAGTATCCAGCTCAAGTTTAGAGGGGCTGGGCTCTCTGCGGCGCTCTCCGTAGTCGTCCATGGCCCCGTCGGTTCCGGTTCTGGATGACCGCGCATTGGTCGCGGCGTCACCTAAAGCATTCAACATGCCAGGACGGTGAAGGACGTTGCCTCGCTCGTTGACCAAACGTACGGTTCCGAAATCCCACATATCATCGTTCGCAGGGGTCCTGTCCTCCAAACGGTCCTCCTCTTCCAGATCTGGATTGTCCTCATCGTCTTGTTTGTTGGTTGCCGACCAGCGCTGGTACCGGTCGATCAACTCAGTGAGGTAATTGGTCTTCTTGGCCCGACGGATGAACGGGTGTTTCAAGAGCTCACTGGCAGACGGCCTGTCCTTAGGGTCCTTCTGCAGGCAGAGCTCGATAAAGTCCTTGAATGCCTTCGTAAAATTTCCGTCCAAACGTGGAGGTGGGTTCTTAGGTATTAAAAATAACACCTTCATGGGATGGATGTCAGCATACGGAGGCTCACCGTTGGCAAGCTCCAGGGCGGTGATGCCCAGAGACCAGATGTCAGCCTTGTGATCATAGCCACTCTGCTTGATCACTTCTGGCGCCATCCAGAATGGAGTGCCCACAAAAGTGTTCTTTTTCGTCATGGTCGCCGAGAGCTGACCAGAGACGCCAAAGTCGGCCAATTTCACTTGCCCATTAGACGAAAGTAGAATATTGGCGGCTGTCAGTTCAGTTAGCATCATCTGAGAAAAAAAGAGAAACGACCAGAAATCGGAAAACGCATACCCTTGATATCTCGGTGAAGCTTCTTATCGGCATGAAGATAGGCCAATCCCAAAAGTAGCTCACGTGCTATGATTGCGATGTAGTCCTCGGAGATCAGCCCAGGTTTCATGAGATCTGCGCAGCTTCCACCCGAACAAAATTCCATGACAATCCATAGTTCAGCTCCTTTGGCGTATGATCCATAGTATTTGGTCACGTAGGGGCTGCGCAGTTCCGACAAGATGGCGATTTCCTGGATAATGTCCTCAACCTCGTCTTCCGCACTTTCTATGTCGATGACTTTGATTGCGACCGCCCGGGAGGTTCTCTTGTCGACTCTGAAGGATGTTAGCGCCGATCTATGCTCAGGGAAGAGTGGGAGGTGAGGGTCGTATCCAAGAGCTTTACCGACCCTTTGTAGACCTTGCCAAAACTGCCACCGCCTATGCAAGTTTCCCGAGTGTATAATAGCTCAGGATCGATCGAGCCCTCGCCTTCGTCGTACTCGCGATCGGCCATGGCTCGGGCGAAGGAATGGCCGTGGTATTGTGTCTCGTGGTCAATATGTCGGTGGTGTTAGGTCGTGGGGCGAAAGTAGTATTTGTCCACCACGAAAGAGGGCCGGGTAGTGATCGCAAGCAGAGCAGTCTGGGTCTGGAGAGATTATCGAATGTTAGACATGGAGTTGACAATGAACGGGAAGGTAGGCACAATATGGAAGAGCAAACAATAGAAATGTGATGTGCAAGGGAGGGCAAGATCACTCTGTCAGCCGGTCTACGCCGTCACAATTTGAGAGCAGAATAGGTGGAAAGGAGCAGATATGTGCCACGAAGATATGGAAGTCGCACACACCAATCAACCTATTGCTTGCTCGGTCCGGTGGTTTGTACTGGTCGGTCGAGATTGGACCGACCAACCACAAAATAAATTGTGGGTGGTGTTGAATCGAGAGTTTTCGTCGGAGGAATCCAAGGAAGGGAGCGAAGAAGAATGCTTGGGGTACGGTTACCTAGGTAGGTATGCAACGCTGGCAAGATCTCGGCGGGAAGGGGGTGGCTTCGGCTGGAAGAAGGAGGGTGGAAAGCAGGGCAGTCGCCAGGCCAAGGAAGGCTTCTAGAAGGGGGAAGGTACAGCGACTGTCGTTAGTAGGAAGTACGTCTTTTTAGAGTAATGGCAACGAAGGTGTAAGGCTTCAGGCAGACCGGTGTATAAACAGAGGAAACGGAAAACCTAAGGGACGATTGGATAAGGTAGCTAACGGAATTTGACGTACCTCTGGTATCGGTCCACAGGGTCAAAACTCCAACCAAAAAGTTCAGATGATAAAGCAAGGTACAGGGCGAATCTGACTGGTTCCTTGCTTGTGTCTCTCTGACTGCCAGAGCTTTTTCCACCTTTCTGAATTCTGACTGCACCTAGGGACGGTAACCAAGGCAAGGCAGGCAGCTTGCCCCAGTGACCCAGCAGACGCTGCCCTTGCTGCGGTTTGGAAATTATTCACAATTGCATCCTCCTGGAAGGTCCAGTGTTGTCTTGTTTGTCGTCGTCTGCGTCGGCTGGTCGTTGTTTGTCAGTATGTAGGTATACGTAGTTGTGTGGGGTGCGACGTCCGAGAGAGGGAAAACAGATGGCATGGCGCTTGTTTATCGGCATCTCCACATCACCGCTTTCCCTCCTGGTCAACCCCGCTAGCCAGGGGTAAGCATGCCAAGCGTTGGTTTACCTGGCGGGGGGTAACCCCGCAGCAACCAGCAGCAGGAATGTTTCTTGAGGTTCAGCATTCATTCCTGTTATTGGTAGATAATCATTGACACACTTTTATGAAGACCCTCCGCTCCTGGGTAAGGTAAGCATGGAACCGAAGCAGACAAGAACTTGGGAACATGACACAGGGGCAGACTGGTATCCAGACTGGAATCAGGAACGCGGGGAGGGGACCAACAGGCACCGTCTGTGCTTGTGTGTTGCGCAACCTGGAACCTCGCTTGCATTCGGTCTCCTGAGATTTGGTGATCGAATGTAGGAGGTACATATCCTGTATGAAAGTGCCTATATCAAGCTCATGCTCATCAGCAATGCAATTGGTCGTGCGGCGGGAAGCGCGAAATCATTACATCTCCCGTCATTCACTGTACATCTCGTTGAGCTGCCCCTCACCTTCAGATCTCCTCCCGTTGGAGCTGGACAAGTGGAGTGGGCGCACCGGTTGGCCGGTGTCAGCTCTTGGTGACAGGGGGTACCACGTCGCTGAGGTCAGAACTTTTTGAGGCGCAACATCATCTCCCAGGTGCTTTCAACTGTCTCTCAAGTGCTTTCCCTAGGATCCGTCAACGCAGAACCAACCAAAGACAAAAAGCCCGGGCAAGGGCATTGTAATCCTGAAGGCCTTGAATGCCCTCGGGATACCGACCAGCAACCTACCAGATGGGAAAAAGAAGGCAAGAAATAAAAGAGCAAAAAATGAGGGGACAAAAGGAATGATTGCAGTGAGCAGGGAAAAAGTTGAAGCTGGGCGGGCTCATATCTCCCTCGGAGTAAGGAGATTTGAGCCCACCAACAACTATGCATCAGCCGTGAATCGAACACGGGGCCCATCGATGGCAACGATGGATTTTACCACTAAACCACTGATGCTTGTTTCTTCGATTCGGAAGTCCACCTTATGAAAACCTGCCGGGTGGATGCGAGGTGGAGCGAAGGTTGAAGCAACATGAGCCCTGTCTAGATAGAACATACGAATAGATCATCACTGATGAGAGGACCAGGTAGAGAAAATCTATCGACTCTTTAGTTTTATACCTACGGATAACTTAACAGTCCAGGCCGCTTTCTCTGCCCCGGATTATACGGACGATATATCACGTCCCTGGTGTTGCGCTGCAGAACAACAAAAAGAAAGACAAAGCCACCAGAACCCACTGTGATCGAGAGAAAAGGTCAAAGTATGGGTTACTGACCTGCAGGGGAAAAAATAGAGAATGCAAAGGTTCCCATGTCTCCGCTGTCATGATGCTCATGGCTGTATCGTTGCCCTGAGTGAAAAAAATACCAAGACACAAAAAAAGAAAAAGAAAAAGAAAAAGAAAAAGAAAACGCCGTAACCCCAATTCACAATATTCCATATGCCACCCGTCCCATCCGAATGCTACGCTACACTCCCCAGTGGTACCGGTTTATCGCGTTGATCTTGTCTTCAGAAGAGAAGAGTTTTGCAAAGCCAAAACTTCCAATTAATCCTCCCACATGTAAGAGGACCAGGGGAAATCCATCTTTTTATTGGTCGTCATTGGAAAAGTGGCTTAGGTCAATCTCATCATCATCCGAGTCCGCTTCCTATGAGTCGTCGTCTTCGATATACTCGATGCCAATGGTACCATTCGCTAGCTTAGCCTCGGAGATGGTCTGGTCAAGCTTCTCAATGAGATCCTCACTGGAAGGGAAGGTCTTGAGCTGAAATTCGACACCCTTCTTGTCCTGATCTACAGGTTCTGCCTTGAGCCACTCGTATATCCGCTGAACCTTGTCGTCCAAGAGGAATCGGCGGATTGCACGGCCACCAGAGTACCGAATCTGTACCCTAGTCGAGGTCTTGGGGTCGGCTTCCGGTTCCACATGAGGCTTGTCGGAGGGAATCCTGGCAAATGCAGACTCCTCCACCGGAGCGGCTGTTGACGAATCCTGGGCAGCTTTGCCTTTACCCTTGTCCTCAGCGCCGAGGTCGCCAACTGACTGTGTCAGCGCATCGGGGTCGACCACGCCGGCTTGATGAGAGCCAGTACCGTTGGTGGTTTCCAGGCTGTTTTGCATGGCGATCCGAAGCATCTCTTCCTCAGACAATCGACTATAGTCCACAACGGGCTGCGCAGCCTTTTTCTTAGGTACAGGGTTCTTGCTATTGAGGTCCAGACTGTATCTGTCTAAGAACTCGGCCACCTCCGTGAGAAACTCGGAGGCGCTGTAGAATGGGCATCTGCTCCACACTTTGACTTGCTCGCCGGTGCGTGGGTCAATGACACAGACGTAGGGGAAGTTTGCAGGGTTCTCGTGCTGGCCGTGCGTAAGGTAGCGGTTGATGAAGATCTCCGGATTAGGATCTACCTTGTTATCCTTGTCGTACTGGAGGAAGATGAAGCTCTCTTTGACCATGGCCTTGATGGACTCGTCTTTCCAGATATCGCGGTTAAGAGCTTGGCAGTGGAAATCCGACGGGTCTTGTAGGTCAACAAGAATCCACTTCTGCTGGTCTTTGCCCTCGTCACGGGCCTCGTCGAAGTTCAGCCGCGATATGAGGTCGAAAGGTGGTCGGAACAAGTCGGCAAGACGTGATGCACGAGAAGATGGCTCAGCCTGCGCTCCTCGTGCAGGACCTGATTGGACATTATTATCATCCCACACTGACCGTGAGAAGGGATTTGGCTGAGGACGAGAGGCTGGCAGATTATATTCGTTAGCAGGTTGTCTTGGGAATGGCAGGACTATATAGGTGCTCGGGTGGGTTTCAGTTTACCTCTAGCTCTCCTACGCATCTGCTCGAGCAACGCAGCGTGTGCATCGTCTTCATCCTCACCTGGTGCAAAGCCGCCAGGCCCTACTAACGTCTCGGTGGTGCGAGCCATAGGCGCACGAACGCCTTCAGCGTCAAACCCAGCACCAGCACCAGCACCAGCACCAGCACCAGCACCAGCACCAGCACCAGCACCAGCACCAGCACCACCGCCACTGCCACCACCACCAGAGTAAAGTTCTTCTTGTAATTGTCGGGCCACCCGGGCGTCCTCCTCCTCTTGGGCTGCACGTGCTACCGAGGCAGCATTAACCGCATCATCGTCGGAACCGTCGAAATCACCAAAGTCGTCGTTGTCTGTCATAGGGACATCGTCGTCGTCTGAATCTAGGTGGATAACACCTTGTGCGTCCTCTCGACCGATATTGCGGCTGGGGCGGTTCGAGCGACTGGAGGCATTAGCCCCTAGGTTCGAAGCTGCGGAGGATGATTGCATCACGGCGTTTCGGACGGTGCGCTGCAGGTCCTCGTCGGAGAACCACAACTGAACAGCATTCTCTAGCTCGCCACACATCTCGATCATGTGCTGAGCCTCAGCGGCACTGGCTCCAGTGATGCCTGTGAAGGCATCGATGTCGTCTGCGCTCGCCACCATCTTGACTGCCGAGCGATGCGTCGAAATTCGAAAACAGTTCTCGGTGTGTTTTTCGCGGGGTGAGGTTCGGGAGAGTGTTTGCAGCTCTGTCCCACGTAAACTATCGTGGTGGGATATTAAGGTAGCAAGCTCTGGCGGGGAAATATCGAAGCTGCTAGAAGTGATTCGGGTTCAACGGAAAAGGGAATTTGAAACGCGCGGTACAGTCGGGAAGAGAGAGAGAAAATCCCCCAAACGCCTTGACTTGAGGGAAGAAGGTGCACAAAAGGTCAACAAGGTTGGGCAGGTCAAGTCGTCGGTTTGCGTTCGCCTTTCTCAAGATTGGGCGGGGTGGAGTTGAAGTTGGTGGTAGCTCTGTGATAAGGCCCTTAAGATACTGCCCCAGATCAGGTCAGTGGGACCACACACGGTTGATGCGCCGAAGAAATTGTCAAGTGTGTTACTGGGGATGAGCTGCTGCAATCTTCTGGTGTTTTTTTTTTTTCTTTCCAGAAATGCAAGATAAAAACCAGAACACAGAATAAACGAATATAACTTGGAATGTTTCTGCAGTGGCGTGGGGATGAAATTTATCTGTTTCCGGTTATGGGAAGATGGAAAGCACTTCCAGATAGGTCCCGTAGGTAGGTAATAATGGAAGGAATCTTGGGTAGCAGAGAGCGACGCTGACAGCGCGTATAACTGTAGTGGAAGCTTCAGCCCACTTTCAGGCGGCACCTGTGACGCAAGAACGACGGTGGATCAGCAATCAGCATCAAGCAATCAAGACCCTGTCTTGGCGACTGTTCCCGATAAGGGTTACACTCGACATCAAGATGAGATCAGGATTCACTGTGTGCAAATGAATTCTCTGTTTTGAAGCTATCACAATCTCAGAGAATCACAGAGGAGTTTGGCGCTGAGTTTGGGTCAAGGACTTGATATTTATCGTACCTATTTTGAACATCTTAAAACAGATCATGAATGTCCACTCGGGGCTACATGTCTTGTCGTCAACCACGAAAGAGACACAATGCCAGTCGCGATGTCCTATGCCAAACAACGCGCGCTGGAACCATGGCGACTGCCCTCCCAGTGTGCGTATACCCACGTATACGCTATATGAAGGCGCCAGGCTATACTCCTGGGACCCTGGAGAAAAAGAAGCAAGGAAAAGAGAAATCTACAAACATCCGTCATGAACTCCAGAAATAACTCCCTGACTATCTATTTTCGTGGAGCGTTGTGAAGTTGAACTCCCCCCACCGACATACAACGACCCTCTTCTATTCATCGAGAATTCGTGTCCACTGTAATACCTTTCAGGAGGGAGTGTGATGTAGGATGCGGAAAAGAACCTCAACGCAAGCCCAAGCACTCCTTCCAGACCTTCTGCACCTCCAGTGATCTCTCCTTGCCAACCGCCTCCTCGATCGTACTCTTCAACTCGGACTTGATATCTCCCAGGACAGCAGCATCGGTCTTGGCAAGCTGAATAACAGCTTGAACAGCCTTGGCGCGAGACGTTCTCTGCAGCTCGGTGCCTGTGTTCTCAGAGGCGAGGTCGAAAGTGGCCAAGAACCATTTGACTACCTCGGCACCCTTGCCATCAGAAGAAGGCTTCTTGGTGGCAGCAGCTTCGTTCAGAACTTCCTTGGCGGAGTCGTACCAATGCGTGCGGCGGATCGTCGAAAACTCCTCCCTCGCAATGTAGGGAGTGGCCGTCAGGCCCTTGGTCTTGGACTTGGGATCAGCAGACTGCAAAGCAGTCGCGATCCCCCGCAGAGTCTCGAACGGGTTGCTCTGCATCTTGGGCCGGTTGTAGCCCTTGACAATGGCTTCCACTGCCGCCCACTGGGTTAAGCTCCGCAGGTCAAGCCCGTTTTTGCGCCGCTGCGCCGTCTCCTTGGCTGCGTCGTCGACGTCCATCTTGTCGGCGTCGGCGTCGTCGCCGTCGACCTCCAGGAAGGAGGAGACGATGGTGGTGATCTCGTCGAGGAGATCTAGATCCTCGCGGACCTCGGCGAACCGCCACAGGCACCGGAACGCGTGTGGCCGGTACTCGTCGTTGTTTCGCTTGGCCTCGCGGACCGCCACCTTCTTCATCTGTTCCGAGACCTTGGGGTCGGCTTCCCAGAAGGTCTTGGCCCGCTTGACAAAGCCCGGGTATGGCTCCAGCAGCTTATCCTTGTCGGGGAACGTCTTGAGAAGCAGCGCCCGATCGTAGACGGGCCACAGCTTTTTGGCCATGTCCACGTTGATATGACCGGTAACGTACGAGGCGTCCCCGACCAAGCCAACAGCGGAGCCAATTGCCAGGGCACCGGCATGCTTGAGCGCCCATTGGGCCGTCCCCAGGGTCTGGTCGGCGAGGGAGATGATCTCGTCGACCAAACGGATCACCGTCAACGAACTTCCGGCGTGCGTGTCCCAGACTTCTTTGAACGCGTGCGACACGTACTCATCCGTGTCGTGCTTGCCAAGGAAGGCAAGCGGCAGGAGCTGCACCTCCAGTGCGTTGAAGTGGTCGGGAGAAATCTTGGACAGCGACAAGATCACATCTGAGACCTTCTGTCGGCGGGTTTCATTCTCGGCGGTGAGGTACAAGGAGGTAAACTTCTCGGCAAACTTCTGCTTGGCGCTGTCGGAAGCCACGCGGAGGAGGTATGCAGCCGTTCTCGCGTAGTTCGAACTGACCTCGTCGTTCTTGTCCAGCACCTGCTTCTCCAGCACCGTCAGGAAGGATCCAACGTACGGAGCAAAGTCGACAGTGTGTCTTGACGCCAGGGTAGACACGACCCGCCCACATCCAATCTTGGTTGGCATACCCAGGGCGGTCTTGATCGTTTCCTGAAGTCTCGGTGCCAGCTCCTTCATCACGTCGGCATCCACACTGCGGAGGCAGTCTTCTATCGCCGCGATAATTGGACCTGATGTCACCATCGACGAGCGAGCCTTGTCGAGCCGCTCCCGTTGCTCTTCACCGATGCGTTGGTAGTGATAAGTCACCATCTCGGGTTCAACCGTACTAAGTAGCACAAGGAGATGTGGAACCATGGTGGGAATGTAATTCTTAAGCGAGCTGCCTCCTTTCTTGGCAATGTCCAAGACAGTGACAATGGCGAAGTATTTCACATCGTCGGCACTATTCTCTATTGCTTTCTCCGAAAGCAAAAAAGGCAGGGCCTCGTTGATCATGGCCTTGGCGGTAGTGCTGCTGCCAGAATCCTCGAGCTGACGAACCAAGGTCTTGGATAGGGAGATGCAAAGTGACAAAGCGGCGTTGCGGACCGTGGCCTTCACGTCGTCCAAGACCTTCAAGGAAGCAGCCCAGATGTCCTTGTAGTACTTTTCGTATTTCGGGAAGGGTTTACCAGAGACAAGGTCGGCGATGGCCGCGCAGGAGGCTTCGCGGACTCGCCATTCTCGACCGAGGACGCTCTTGAGGAGATCTTGCATGATGTCGTCGAAATACTTCTCCATGACAGCGTTGGAGTCTTTGACGAGCGCCTTCCAAATGTCGTTCATCGAACGCTGGACAAGGTGACTAGGATCGAAGCGGTAGCGGTATAGCTTTGGGTACAACTTGGGGTCGACCTCCCAATCGGACAGAATGTTGCTGAGCCCAAAGCGGCCGAATGCAGATCGTGTAGACCAGGTGGCTGCGTTCGCGGCAAGCGACATGAACTTGTAGACGAGACTGGGATCGCCCACTTCGTTGGCGAGGCTGACGATATCTTTATATGACGTGACCGACTTGCCTTCTCCAGTCGGGAGAGCGCCAGCATCGAACAGCTCTGTGTCTTGTTCGACTTTGAGTTGTGGTCCGGACCCTGTAAAGGAAGACACAAGGTCACGAACGAGTTGTGCCTTGAGGTCAGCATCGCCTTTTTCGTACACCAGTGATAGACCTCTGGATGCAGTCTCCTGCACTAGCTCATCTCTTGCGCTCAAAAGTCTCATGAAGGCGGCTTGGCAGTGTCTCAGTCTTGACTGAACTTCTTCGAGATGAGAGCAATGTTGGATCATGCAGAAAAGCCAGATACCCGACGCCTTGAGGAGAGAAGGTTTGGTGGTCTTGCAGTCCGCGATGAGTTTTTCGAGAACGGCGACTACGTGGTCCGATCGCTTCGGGAAGAGGCATAAGTCCTTGACAGCTTCGACATCGACCGTAAGCTGAACAACGCCTGCATCCCAGCGAGCAACGGCGGCTGCGAGAGCCTCTCCCACAGCAAAGTGTATCTCGACTTGCTTGATCTCATGCAATGCGTAAAGCTTCTCCAGGATGTCGGTAAGAAGCTTGTCCTCGGAGTCTGGAAGAGAGAGTGCCAGTCTTCCTAAAGCAGTGATGGCCTTCTCCTTGCCTTTTTTCGCCGAGACTAGCAGAGGGTCGATAAAAGCCTTGGTTATGTCTGTCGAGGGGGGCAGGGTTGTAGGAACTCCTGCAGTCCACAGCTGTGTGTACGCCTCAAAGAGTGCTTCCTGTGTCGAAGGAGCTGTGATACCATCGAGAGGCGGGAAAACATCACTGAGGCCTGAGAAGTGTTTCGCATCAGTCATGGGAACTCCTGCGTAGTACACCAACCTCGAGGCGAAGTGAGTGAGGGCGACAAAGGCACCCTCGACAGCATTCAGTTCTGCACCAACAGCGCCCTCTCTCTTCTCTATCGTTTCTACCAAGCTCCATCTAGCTTCGGCAACGTTGTCGGGGAGATTAAAGGGGTGTGCGGCCAGGATGCCAAATGCTTTCGCGGCGAGAGATCGAATCTCCTTGTTATTCGACTTGATGAGCGGCAGCACGTCTCTAGCGTGACGGACCACAGTTTCCAGCACGTCTTTAGGTGCCAACGAGGCAATTTCCACAAAGGACCTTGCGCAGGGTTCAGCCAATATAAAGTCCTTCAACAGCATGCCGGCGAAGCCACCACGGAGTAGCTGGGCAAGTTCGTGATCGGATTGGGTGAAAGTAGATAGGTACTCTCTGATAGATCTGCGAGCAGTAAGATCCGAACTCACGGATGCATCAAGCTGGCGGCGCCAACCAGGTTCGAACTTGAAGTCCGGTAATGCGGATAAGAACAGGATGCAACGGGCATAGTCCACAGCTACAGGGAACGCGTGCAAGATGTCGCCGGGAAAGTTGACGAGCGCCCCCGTGTCATCCACATCCATATCCATGTTGCCTCTCTCCGCATGCCGGGGCCACATAATCTCCCAGAAGAACGCCCTGGTAAGTTCTTGCCAATTGGGTAGAGTTTGGTCTTTCTCGTCATTGGCGTAGTAGGTCCACGGATCGAGACCTTTGTGGCCTTCCTCAATCACATCGCTCCGCTCGTCTCTTCGGCCGGCAATGGCTAGAATGTCGATCCAGCGAGCCTTCACATCCGAGAATGGGAGGCAGTGATTTGCCCATTTCACGGCCGCATGTCTCGTGCTCCGAACTGCCCCGTGGTCTTCCGACTCGTTTAACATCATGTTTCGGAGTGTGATGGATTGAAGTCTCGCAGTAACTTTGTCATTGTGTGGTGGCTTGAATGAGGACGTAAGACTAGATAGTGCGCCGTCTATACTGACTACCACATCCGGGGTAGGGTCTTCCGATAGTGAAGTGAAGAGCCAATCGGCGAACACCAAACGAGTATCGTCGGTCCATGGAGTACACTTGGAGAAGATGCCCATCGTCTCGTAAGCTCTTGAGCGAAGCACGTTGGTGTCGAGGGATTGATGATCCGGGACTGGCCAGCCCTGGGACTCGACGAATTCCCTCAGTCGGTTGAGTAAAGAGCGCGCAACCATGCCAAACTCGGCCTTCTTCGATCCCATCCTTGCCACCCAGTTGATAAACTCAAACAGAGCACGGTGAAGCTTGGTGAGCTCCAACCCAGTGCTGATGGATCCCATCATAGGATCGGAGGGAACGTTCTTCTCAAACACTGCGAGAATATCTGCGCTGAAGGTGGTGGCAACCTCGGACTTGCTCAGCAGACCCAAGATGCGAATGCGATGGGGTGGGAGCATTTTGGCATGGGCCTCGAACAACGACTTGACTAGCTCAGCATCCTCCAGTGACACTGAGGTCCGCTTGATCAAGTCATCGCCGACGCTCGAGAAGCGGCTATCCGAGCTCGCCGCGGCGTAGATCGCCGGCAGGAACTTTTCTTGGTCCCTGAAAGCTCCACTGGCGAGGAGGTTCAGAGCCCGGAGTCGAGTATCGGTGAGGTCGAGGCCTCCCTTTTCCGGCTGCCAGACCTCGGGCTTCATGCCGCGGGTGAGAAAGCTGTCCGAGCATTAGTAAAGAATATACTCTTCAAGTTAGAAGGAGGGACGAAAGACACGGCCATCCCATCAAAAACCATCAGACAACATCGTACAGATCTAACAACGAAATTCCGACGGAAAGACGAGCTCTGTGCAACTTGGCAAAGAACAAAGAGGACGAAACAAAAAAAAAAAAACTCGATAGGAACTGAAACCAAAAGCATGGTTAAAGAAGCCTGCACAACGTACCTCACATCTGACTCCGAAAGAGCCTGAGGGACCTGGAAGTTCTGCTCACCAGGAAAAGAGCGCGAGGATGACAAGAGGAGGAGTTTGCCGATCCATTCAGCGAGAAAGGCAGCATCTTTGTCGTCGATCAGCCCCAGATGCTCTCTAAAAGCGAGGTCGTCCTGGGTACCCCGAGGGGGGATCTTGACCGATGGGAGGCAGCGGAGAACAAAGTGAAATAAGTCTTTGGCGTTCTTTTCGCTGTCGGAGCCGATACCTCGAAGCGCCTTCGGCACAAAAGCCCTCTGCTCTTCGGCATCAAGTCTGCTTATTGAGTGATTGATGTAGGTGAGATCAAAGTAGCGCACCAGAAACGAGTCGGTGGACTTGTATTGGTCAAGCAGGGCGACAACCGGGAGGACGATGCTGGGTTCATGTCAGTATCTGATGTAACCAGCGTGTGTCTACCTAATGACAACCATAGAACCTAGGTACCTTGGGGACTGGATGAGTTTGTTGATAGTCTGGCAGACGGCAGTAGTCTTGGCTCTGACTTTCTCGGATGGGCTCGCGGCCTTGAGGATGATGGGGGCAAGGAAGGTTTTGAGAGTCTGCTGTAGTCGCTCCTCGTCGCTGGACACCTGAATGATCTTCCACTCAGCTCCATCGAGGAGCTTCAGCTCTCTAGCTTCATCATCGCTAGCCATGATGAGCGGAGAGATAGACGTTGATTATGAGTCTGGTATGGATGTGTTCATCAACGGTCGGGCGGTGGTGAGTGGATGGTAATGGATGGGTGGGTAAAATGAACGTTGACGCCCAAGAAGATCTGAGAAGACACGTATAAGGTAATGAACGATTGCAGCTTGTGCTTGAACTCAAAACCAGGTAGGTAAATAGTCGTGTAATATTCGTGGTGATGAAGAAGTGTGGCGTGCCAGTCGTAAGTCTAGGAGCCTGTGTTCAGTTTGGGACTTTGGGTTGAAGGTAGTAGGTGTGTATGATGGACGTGCACAACGTGGGAACAGCGCTGATCATGACTTCTGTTCCAGGCACCTCAGCGCCTACGACACCACCCACTCTGCCACTACAGAGGACCAACCACTGCGTGACTACCTAAGCAGAGTCGATGTTCTATCTTCCTTCTTGTATCTTTCTATCTATCTATCTACAAAGAAAATATCACCATAACCGAAGGAAGTGTCTGCAAAAACAAATCTACGTTTCCACACTAAGCCGACGACAACAACGTTGAGTCCCTCTCAATGGCAGTCAGTCACCTTTCAGCAGCAACCTGGAACCCCTCCATCAAACCGTCGAACCCCTCCGAGCTGCAGAGAACAAGATTATGTCAGCTCGCAGAACGCCTAGCTTGGCACGCTAAGGCACCAAAGTGAACAGTGCGGATACGGGCTTGTCCCGATCTTGGCATTTCTCTTCCACACCGAGCACACCGAGGGATTGGTCAGCCGGAGGTGATGGGAATAGCTTCATTTCCCCGGTCGTCACATCGACAACGTCTGATGGTGGTATTCACTCGCACACCTACGTCTTCTCAGGCAATACCGCGTTCTTATGAGGCCTAAATGGTGTTACGACCCCGAGAATGAAGAGAATCTTGGCGCTCAACTGGAGCCAGAGGGTCGGAGTAGTTGTTTCCGGACAGGCAACTAGGCCGAAGAAGCAGACTGCATTGTGACGTGGAACAGGAAGAAGAAAGTTTTGGCTACCGCTCAATGAAAGAAGGAAGGCCCCTGGGCGAGCGCTACCTGGCTGCTGGCCCGGGCAGACGCCAGACAGGAGGCCACAACGCACAAGTTGCAAAGACTTGGAGATGATTGTGGAGATGGTGAGTCGATAAACAGTCCTATGCTCAGTTGGTATATCTTGCGACTAGCTACATCGAACTATGTGTCTAGAAGTCAGTCGTGGAATCTTGTCCTGAAGTGGTGACCATCCTCTGGAACGCCTCACTGTTGCCTCGAGCACGACCGGAAACACTGGAAAGCTCATTCCATGCTTCAATGCCAACCTACACCTTAGTATAAATTTCAGCTCATCTCGCACCGCTAAATTCTAGGTTTTAGGGCCAGCTCAGGAGTCATCGACTTGTTTCCCCTCTGGTCATTGCAAGAGTAGGCACGGCAAAGAGAGCCAAGGCAGCTGATAACCTGGCGATCCCAAAGGAGCATCAGATCATGACGGCAGCAATGTTCAGGGGTATCCCGGACAGCCTGTTCTGTTCCTGCATATCCTCCTCGTGTTCATCTATTCACCCCGGGCTACAAGTGTGGCGTGGGATCGATGGATGGACGGGAAGTTGTCTCTTCTTTACCGCAAGCAACATCTGGACAAGCTCACATGCCAAAACAAAACCGGACCGGACTGAGCCACTCTGGGAACTGCCTTTCACAATGATTAATATGAGTGAGACAGCCGGCTAACCACCACTGCAATTACATAGGCCACTTCCTTCATAGACCATTACCATAGACTCAAAACAGCCTCAACCTGATGAAGAATTACCCCCTGGGAACACGCCCTGTAAAAGAATCTCAGCGAAGCTCTTCGATAACGTACCATCACACGTGCGTGTTAAAGACGGAAACACTATGCCCATCAATGCCGCCTAGATCGGCAGAAAGACACGGCATAAATCGCTTCGATCCGTTGGCGGCTTTTCCCCCATCATCGACCGGGTAACAGGAAAAAGGCACGGCAAGAGAGACGAGCGGCCAACGTTCTGGAATTATGAGCGAGAAACAGCCTGATTGGCACTTCTTATACATCTCGTATTCCATCCGAGGGAAACATCTTCCATATGGGCTCGGTGAAATGACAACATCATTGCCATCATTACCTTATATCATTGTTAAGAAGACAAGCCTCTCGGACTTCCGGAACTTAAAGAACTGAGATCGGGATGAGCCGGATATGTTGAGATAGATGAAACTCCGGCGCCAGTGCACCATGTCGTGTATAAGCCGAGCGAGATATGGCATGACGGGTTGGCCGATATGCTCTAGCTGGGCTGAATTGACCCATGGCAAAAAATTCTCGGGAACGATGGCCCTCGCTTCCTCGGAAGCAGGCATACAGGTCGGGTGTCATCACTTTATCACAGAACCAACTGACACTCCGAGTCACGTTCGAACTTGAGCTCTAGCTCCGCACATGATCGCAAAACCGGAAACACAACGTAGCCGTCAGCACGACCGGAGTGTCCACATCGCCTGGAAGTCCCGAAGAAAGAGATATGTTCCCCCTCCTATCTTGCCGGTATGACAATTCACCTTCTGGACAGCCGGTGAAGGTTATCAGTAATGAACATGATGTTTGCCATCATCAGACTCTGCCTCGACAATTTCGGCCCTGTGGATAATCTGGCGCTTTTGGGCGTGCAAGAACCAGATATCGAGAAGCACACGCCTACCACAAGATAACATATCTGGACCCGGTAAGCACTACGAAGTCCACTATCTCATGGTTGATAATTACTGGGTGACTTGCGTTCAAGGCAGATGGCGAAAAAGACTTCGCGCCCGAAGCTGACCTGAAAACTCGGCCGGCGTCCCCCAAGGGTCCAGCATATGCGCAGAGACTGAGAATAAGTCCTGATGACTTCGGACTCTTCGGTTGGAGTTACCACCACTGTGCTGCTTGGCACAGTTAGCTCCAATGGTTGCATGAGACGGGCTTTTCCCTGAAAACGATTCTAGGAACTTGGTTTGTGATGATCTCACCTTTAACAGCTGAGAGATATGGATCAAAATGACATATCATAACTCTCAAGCTGTTCACCACATGGTATTGCTCATACAGACAAGGCCATAAAGCAAAAGAACAAAAAGGGAAAACAGAGAAAAAGGAAAGAAAAAAGAAAAAAAGAATCGTCGAAGACGGGAATTGAGCCCGACGTGGGGGTCGAACCCACAACCTTGAGATTTACGGAACTCCTGATGTCGGATAATAACCCTTTCACCTTAAGAGTCTCACGCTCTACCGATTGAGCTAGCCGGGCAAGGCTAGATTCGTTGATGACGACTCGCACGAGAATTTGGATAGAAGAACGCATGGCTTTGCGTGATGTGTGGAGTACCAAAAAAAAAAAAAAGAGTTATTTTTCTCGCGTTCGTGGTGGCGTTGGGATGAGGGTTCTTGGTGGGTTGTGAGTGGCGACCAGCCGGTTGAGTCATGATGTGCATATCGGCACCATGCTTCGGCCAGGACAGGGGCGGTACACACTGGAAAGTTTCTTCTTCCTTCATGGAGCCCAAAGGGTTTGACGACGACGGCAGCGGCATGTGGTGCGGCTCATTCACGGGTTAATAAGGAGATCATGTTTCCAGTGCTGGTCATGAAGGCATTGTGAAGAACTTCTCTAGGTTATGATCAAGGAAATTGATGTGCGGATTTGTTGACAGCAGAGTTTGAGTGAGGTCGGACCTGGCTGTATGTGCAGGGGCTTTATTAGAATGGCGAAAAACTTGGAAACTATCTTGATCTGCCTTGAATGTTGACGACATGCTGATCTAGTCGTATGAATCGATAAGCTACTGGTGCAATATCATTCCTGTGGGAACAAACAGAACTCCCTTTAGAACCAGCAAATACGGTGGCTTTGATGAATACCGCTGCTGTATGTTCATAAAGGTTTAACGGCGTTGATTGTGGTACTGTCACAACCCTGACGACAGAGCCTGTTGCCTTCGCGATAATAGATACTCGCTCATGTCAACACCGGACATAAACACATGGCACATTGGACTCACCGAGATAATCTACCTACACCAAGTAATGGACCTCAATAACAAGAGAGTCCGCTGCCATCGGGCATCTCTGAATTGGTCCCAAGACGCATTGGCAGTGACTCTGGGAAAAAAGATCTGTGGTCTTCTTCATCCACATGGGATGCTATCAGACAATTACACTGGCCATTGTGTATCAGGTAGATCAAGACAAGAGTTGATCAGCACGGAGTAATCTTCGCGAAGCTTTCGGTCTGGTCAAGATGGTAAATGACCATATAGCGAGGCTTTCCTACACTTTGCTTCCCGGATAGTGCTAGATAGGTAGTTATTTGTTGGATGTTCAGCTTCTGATCTCACCGGTTCGTTCCGAACCACTGCTGTTGCCATAAATGCCTGAATCTAGCTGACTCCTGCCCGTAAACTAATAAGGCAGTATGTTCATGCCTGAGCGTGTTCCCTTGTGTTTGGTGGTGTTACAAACTACATTGTGCTGGTCTGGGGCATGCTGTTTAGCTACTTTGGGTCCATCATTGCTAAGCTTTTCGGGAATAGAGTTCCGAGGAAAGACAGGCCATTGGCGCATGTAATGGAAGCTTGTGAAGCTCATTATGAAGAACCATGGAATATGTCGGGTGCATGTGCATGCGGTGTCTCCTGGAAGTGTGAGTGCCCTTACGTCCGGAAGCTGCGCGGTCTAGTTACACGTCTCGGTCCGTCGAAAGCTGTCCATTGTCCAGTGAATGGAGGACAAGAGGAATCTTGTGATAGATCCACGCCCTAGGATCGGTTAGTAAGTCAGCAAGGCCCCTGGTCCCTGTTTGGGGTCCACTGACTCGATGTGAGGTGGAGAGCAGTGGAATCGTCGTGCCTTGAGGAACCGGCACTGCCGAATGTATGTATGTACATAAAACTTATCTCTCGGAAAACGAGTCGGGTGTCGAGGCCTTATGTTCACATCCCCAGTGATGGCGATGTACAAAGTTTATGGGCAAGCCAGTCATCTCTCTGGGCCCAAACAAAGGAACGGCAAGCAGAGTTGGAGCCACCAATATTCGCACGATATAGACACCAAGGTATGGATAACCGATATCAAGGAACGTCGCATCGAACGCCGATTCCAAATTTTCCTTTATGTATCCAGTGAAGCCTGGCACCGCCAGAGTTGCGTAATAAGCGGACCACAATTGAGGCTTCGGGTTCTGTGAGCGCACCGAGGGACGATACTATGCCTAGTCTGGGCCTGTGTCGTCGAAGAAAAGGGCTGATTCGTCGATTCTGTCATGCATGCAGGTGATCATGAATGGATAGTCGCGATGCGATGCATTGTTGCTTGCAGTAGGTACCTAGGCTTGAGGTTGGCGAGGGTCAGCAGTAGCCCTCTCGAACAATTCCAAGCCCTGTGTTTCCAGGCGTTCCAGGTTTTCCATCGGGTCGAATCTTTCGCAGAACCTGGGAGTGCCGATATGGAGCGACCATGTCTAGAACCGACTCGATGTCTGAAGCGCTGACAAGAAGGTTGAGAATGGACTGATAATAATACTAAGTTGTGTCGGAGCTCCAGGTCAAGCTAGGTACCTATCTTACCAGGCAGCGAGGTCAATGGAAGCTCGAGGTGAAGGTATTTTTCAGGTAGGTGATGCGGTGGCTCTCAGGCTGCGCTCGCTTGCAGCGAGATCGCCCCTAAAAATGGATTGCTGGGGGTGTGTGGAACAATTCCATGGGGGCTTCCATCGAGTCCGTGTGCTCTCCGGATGATTCTAATCCCTGCCAAGCCCCATAAGAAGCGGGGCCTTACCTGCACGGAAAAAAAAAAAAAAAAAACCGAATTGAGAGAATTGTGCGCAGCTCACGCAGAGAGGTTTGTCAAGTAGAGAAGACGGAAGCTTGCAAATGAGTTGAACTCGGTACGTCTAATTCACATATGAGCTGTTCTGAATTGATTGTTTTGGTATGGCTTTTGCCCTTGTTTGAGGCTGTCTTAGAAATCGAGGCAGCAAACAGCAATGGGCGCGCCACCTCGATTGGGCAAGATCTGGGGAAGGTTGCAGCGATGACGATCTGGTTTAGTGTTGAAAAACATCGTGGGAAACACCGTTGAAATAACGCCCAGCCGAACTGGGACCAGCTAAAAGCAGGGTCTTAGTGTCAGGGCTGACCTTGTCCGCAGCGTTCCGCTGTCATGACGAGAGCACACACACGGTATTCAACAGCTGATCCTTGCAGGCAAACCGAAAGATGTGGGAAACGAAACAATTGTGGCACTTGTTACAAATATTTGTATCCCTTCTTTTACTACTCAAACCTCGTTACAAAGGGTCACAAGCGATTGTCTCCTTTTCATATTTTCCCTGGGCGGAGGGTCCGCTAGGAAATGCACATACCCGATACCTATCTGATTTGTTCTCACCCTCGACACTTCCTTTGGTGCCATTGAATCAGGCGTATTACGGTATCTCGAGAGAGTCAAGGCTCTGACTGTATGTACCCTCAACTTTTACACTCAGCTTCCAGATTGATTGTTGATATACCTATTTCCCCCACCTCATTCTCCTTCTGCACAATCTCTCAACGTACTGCATGTGGGAGCCATGCAACTATTGTTTGCAATACCTTAATCTTGACACCTACCTATGCAAACAGCTACACAACCTGCACTCTCCTCCACACGACTTAACCCAGCCGATCAACGATGTCATGGCCAACTCGTAGCGGCCAAGCGGCCAAGCGGGAGGAAAGATCTGACTGTCGGTACTTGGTAACCAAGATGTGTGAATAACGGGAACTAAAAGTGTGATCATTTTCGACTAGACGCCTTTAAATAAACCTTTACACCTGCAAATTCTATTATAATGCACTAACTGATTAATACCACGAATAGTTATTAAACTTGAATACGTCTACGTCTTTTTTACATACCTACAGTGTTTATGTGAATGTGTAGAAGGCCGAGTTGGCAGGCATTTAGCGGAAAAGATTATGCCCCCTAGAAAGACCAGTCCCCATTATTCACACAGAGTGGTAGCTTCTGTGCCTGAATCTAGCTGGCCAACAACCCCAAGGAACCTGCAAGCCAGTGCTGCCTCCCTCAACGACATCGTTCGACTCACGACCGTGAAGTGGGATGAATCCTACGTATGTAAGACCCCGTGGAATTCACCTGGATCAGTTGGAAGCCGGTAGGTTGCTTTGAGCCCTGGGTCCGAGCTATCTGTTAATCATCAAAGCATCCCGTCATCCGCATTATCATCAACATCGAACCATGGATGGGCTGCTTTTTCCATGTGCACTTCCCAAACACACCGTCAGGCAAAACCTTATCTGACATCACAGCCACACCTCTGCTGCTGCTGCTAGCTTGCATTCGAGAAGAAGAAACCCTAAATGACTGTGCAGCCGAGGGAAAGACCAGTCTTGGCGAGATCAAAGATGAGTGGCTTGCAACTTCGTTCTGTAGTTATCTCTTGTCCATTGTTGGGAGAGACAGCTCTTCGGATGCTTTCGTTAGCCCATTCTTCCCGATACGAGCAGTCATGACGAGCAATCAGGCACATCCTGCAAACAAAAGCTGAAAGCCAAAGCTCTCCGAAGCTCTCCTCTGTGCTTTTGTGGGTCCCTATCACTCGTACTGGAAAGCTTTGGCAAGGATGGTTTTTTTTTGAACGTTACAGGGGAAAGCTGGCAGGGCATTCGGGAACTGACGCGAGCGATTACGCTTGGGTTGGCCGCTTTGGGTTGGGCCCTTTCCCCACCAATCCCACCGGATGGGCAAAATCTCTCTCAACCTGCCCGTTGCCTGCCCGTCCGGGGGGCTTCCCCTCCTGCGTGCGTGACTGCTGTGTGCGTGTGTTGCGTGCGTGCGATGGACAGCCGGGAGCTCCTCCAAGCCCTTTCTCTCGGCGGCTTCCCAGTTTTTACCTTTTCTACTACTTCTGCCACCAAAACTCCACAACGAGGCCCATTCTCTTTTTCCTTCTTCTTTTTACCCCTCCACTCCCGTGCTCTCTGCGTGCTTCCTCTTGCTTTTCTTTCCCTTCTTCTCTTTGCGATTCCATACCAGTCAGTCAGTACCGCTGCGATTTCCGACAAAAGCATCCTTTTGTGCGTGTGTTTTGTAGTGTACTGGTGCTGTATCTTCGGCGCAATCTTCTCTCTTGTGTTTGCCTGGATTCAGTTCCTCCGCCTCTCAAGTCAGTTCTTGCCGACACCTCCGTTAGCAACAACAATCAATTCTCGCAAGCTCCCGTATCATCCATTTGCCGATTACGACTCGACGACCTGCCAGTCCTTAGCTGTGTTTTGTACGAGTTGGAAGCCTTGTTCGTCGATAGCAATCGAAGGATTCTGTTAACTGCTTGTGCTGCCCCTAAGAGTGAGTTGCCGTGCTTTCTTTCTCTCTTTCTTCCCCTGCTCTATGTCCAATTGAGGTCAATATTGGAGGAAACGTTGCCCCTGTGTTCGTCGCGCATTGGGGCCTGGGCTGTGCTGCAAGAGATGCTTTGGAAGAATGTTGTGCGGATGGACTCGACAAAGCCTCGGTAGTGTCGGATGGCGTGGAAAAGAAATGAGCCGATCAGGGCGATGACTACGAGACCGGTCAACCAACCGAACCATCACCATCCCACGCATGCCGAAGATGTGCGCAACGATTCCAGCCAGCTCGAACGCTTGAAGAGATCTCCATCCCCCTCGCTTGCGCATCGCCTTCAAGCTCCTCAGACTGCGGTCCTACAAGTCCCCTACATTACCCTCGCCGTCTCCCGTAATCTTCGAGCTGAAATATGGTGGTGGAGCTTCAAGAGGCAATGCAAGCTTCACACAAGCAATACTTTTGGCCGTCATGTCAGAAAACTACACAATCTCTTGGAAAAGTTGTGGGAGCTCGAGGGTGTGAGGGGTGAAAAGTGCGGGGCAATGCGCAAATGGTCGAAATGCTGGCTCCTATTCCCTGTCAACCATCAACACAAATCAAGCCTCAATCGGAACAGGGCTCGACACCAGTCTGTCTCTTCATATCGTTCTCTGCCACATCCACAGTCATGAAAAAGGCTGTCACGAACTCCGCGACCGCCCCGTCTCCGTCACCTCTTGATGAGGCGTGAGATAGTCAAGCAAGGCCACTCGCCAGCAGCTCCGAGAGACGTCAAGTCCCTATCGATATTCCACATAGTATAAATGCGACCAGCAGGACCTCCTGTATCCAATGTTTCAGTCCTACATTATAGTTTGGAGATTGGGTTTGCCCATGCTGGGACGGAAGAGCAGGATGTCCCAGCTTCGGGGGAGGAAGTGGTTATGAAGGGTGATGGGTCACTTTAGCATGCGACATGGCAGATCTCGGCGTTCGAGAAAGACGCCAGGCCCCTTTGTCTTGAGCCTTTCGCCATCGATATCGCGCCCAACACAGTTTGGCCGTTGCGGGGTTTTCGAGGATCCAACCCTTGGAAATGTTGGACTTATATTGCTTTGCTTTTGGCTTCACCCTGTCCAGGATGCTCTCGTGGCTGACTTGATGATCTTTAGAGTGTTTTGCTTTAGGAGCTTGTTCACACAGTCAGAATTTCGCCCCTATTTCGCCCCTGGGCCTTTTCAGTATCTCTCGACACTTTAGTTACCATACCTTTGACTTCTTACGGTCTCTTGTCGGTAACCTCTCCGACGTTCGCATATCTTTTGCATTTCCGACTTGAAACCTCCTGATTTCACGGCGTGAGGCGTCTTGTACAAAAGTTGTCTTTTGGGTCACAGACATCAGTCTTTGGCCTAGCTCTTTTGCGGCGGTGTGATTGCTTCCGTGGTTTTTGAAGTAAGTGTGTTTCGCTTCTATATTATTTTGCCTCCTTTATCAGCCCTCGTGTCATATTTTAGTGTTGCGATCGAGAGAAATCTTCATCTTCCCTTCAACACGGTTCAACCTGCCTCTTAATAGGGGTTTTAAATACCCATATGGAGGCTTCTTCTTGGCCCACTGCACAGCGCAGTTTGGCCCCCAGATCGTCGGTTCCTAGCATGTTGATTCTATCGCCCGGTCTTCCTGTTGGATCTCCAAATGTTCGCGACAGTACACAACGCCCTGTCAGTTCATCAACCGTTTCCCTTCGAAGGCAGCAGGCGTCGAATCCTGGCTCTGGAGGGCTGTCAGAATGAGCGGAGGCAGCCGCAGCTCATCGTTTCAGGGGATCCATCCTCGAGTTGACAAGGATGTACTGTCTTCGGAATGGTATCAACACCAGCTGGCCTAAGACGGGATTGGTAGTAATGTTGTGTGGAATTGGCTCATGCATTTCGCTGCTTAACGTTTCTTGGAGCTTTCTTCCAGAAGCGATCATGGTCTTGATGGAACCACTCAAGCAAGAGGCGAGAGAACACGTCTCAAGCGTCAACTTTAGCCCAGTAAGTCATGGATTGAGGTCATTCTGAGGTTCGTTAGCTAACCAATATTTTCAGTCGCATTTGCGCTTGTAGTGCCTTTACACGCTTGATCTTCTCCCCACCATCTCGTCGATATTAGGTACACGTTGGGTCTCATATCCGCTCTTCGCTCTTCGCTCTTGTGGCCTCGTTTCACCATCCTGCCTTCCAGTTCCTCCACAGTGGTTGAGTGATCACCGTCATTTCATTCACGGGGCCGACTTCGCCCAGCTCTGCCGAAACTTTGACCGGCTCCGAAAGCTGCTTGATTGCCTCTGTGGGACCGAGTGTTGCTCTGCATTTCACCTCACATTACCGCACCGGCTCGACGATTACATCCAGCTGACGGTCACCTGCTTGGCCCTCGCCTTTCGACTACCCTGCATTGGAAGATAGATCATGCTCAAGACATGGATTGCTCGTTGAGAGCATCGGAGGCGTCGAGTTTGGGGATTTCAACATTTTTCTGGAAGTATTCCGGTTACCTTTCATCGGCAACACCAAACAACGGTTTCACCTACTCGTCCTCGTTCCCCACCAAACTTTGTCCCCTATTTCTCCGTAGCTTGCGCCCGCTACAGGAAACCGATGAAGGGATAAGATTTGTTTATTCTGAGATTGCCTATATTCTATTCCCGGTCATTGGAATTGCGAGGCTTGGACTTTCATCATGTGAAGTCTGCCAATGCTTCCTACCACCCCGATTATGTGGTGATACTGCCTCCGAGTCGATATCCAACTCCTCGGATCTCCCAAATCGGAGGCACTATGTTGACCCGGAGGACCGGGGCGTCTTCACATCTTCACTTGTGCACGACGGGGGTATCTTGTGTGATGGCCTAGGTGGAGTTCAACTCGGCAGGTGCGCTTGACGATCTGTCATTCAAGGACCAGTTCCACGCACATGGCCCTGCTTTGTTGAACAACGTTCAGTCGTGGACATCTCTCCATTCTCGCTTGTATCACCATCGCATCGGGACAAGAGCGAACCTGTACGCCCACTGGACATAACAACATCACTTCGAGCACCGTTTAGAAGTCCTCATGATATCTCCTGCCGGGCTTCTTGCCGCTGTGCAATCTCTTCAGGGCGAGCTCTTCTATGGAGAGCCAGTCTGCCCTGAAGCTGGACTGTTCGGTCCAGTCTCCGTCACTGTCAAGGGTTAGCCGGTTTGGAACACAGTTATCCTTGCTGGGGTTATTCCTGATGGCTGATGGTTGGGTCTTGACCGGCCAAGTCTCTTTTTCATGTTTTCGTTTTCTCGGGAGGGCGCTTCAACAAGAAATTGCTGACATTTCCATATAGACTTCAGGATTCTACAAAGCGCTGTCTTTGCACTACTTCGTCGACTTCCGGGGCTTGAGTTCTGGTGAGCTGTCTTGAACCCGGCACTATCTATAGCCCACCTCAGCACTGGAAACGAAACTGTCAGGATACTTATTGCTTGTCTGTACTAGATATCCAGTGCCCGACTTCCCCTTTAGCTTATCCCGATTTCGAACGGCCCTGTTTTCAACAAGCCCGATTTGTATCTCTTGGTGAGTCTAGTTCCTCTTGTCAGTCGCTGGATTCAAATTCCTCTACCTCTTACACTATTTGCCCCTTTTCTTTCCATGCAGTCTACTCTTCTCGTCCCCTTTGCTGGTTTGCCCAATCCGCTTCGTGTCGCCATGCTCCCTTTGTTTCCCTGCTTTCCGACTTATATGTCATCAAGTACAAGCGCTCTTTGTTTGCAGGTCTGTCTGTGGGGCTGCTGGCTTCAGTTTCATCGTGTGCCGCAACTAAGCGCAGCCCAGGGCAACACGTCACTCTCTGGTTTGCTGTCGTCTCCAGAAGAGTAGAGAGGGGAGCGAGTGTTTCCTCTCCCAGCTTCTAAAGGTCCTCCAGCCATCTACCTCCTCTTGAGACTGCCTCCCTTGCGCGGTCTCATCCTGCCCTTGCCATTCTCTTGTCCCGATATCCTAATCCACCGGCACGGCGAAGTTGCGAACCTAGGTTGAAAAGTTGTCCATCTGGGGAGACAATCAGCGATTATTCATTTCACTCTTTCTGCTTGGGCTTATCCCCTTGATCCTCGCCTCTTTTGCACGTCTTTTCACTCTACTGTCAGACATCTCCCACTGCCAAGAACCTCGCGTGTTATCCCTATAGTAAACAAACCCCCTTTTTCTTTATTTACATCGCCTATTCGGCTTCAACGTGCTACCACTGAGTATTGTTGTATGGCTTGATGTCGTTATCCGCGATTATTTCCTGGTTCTTCAAAATTCTCCTTTTCTTTTTTCACAAGAGGCCTGGAGGCTTTCCTAGCCATCATCACGTGCGGACTTGCTCTTCACAGTCTACCTTCTTGCTCGATTGCTCGAGGTCTAAAATCACTTTGCAACGTGCACGGGCCCATGAGTTTTCTTCATACTCGAGTTGAATGGCTTTTCTTAAAAGTCGAGGCGCACGGACTCTTTACTCTGCTATTTACGTCTCGCCGCGGCTTCAAACCTTCGAACTCTTCCCCCCCCCCCCCCCCCCCCCCCCCCCACACAAACAAGTCTTCTTTTCGACCGAGATTGATATTTTCTGCTTTCCATGCTGACCTCGAATTTCGAGCAGCCTCCGACTTCGAAATACCTACCATATACAATCATACCCACACGTCTCAGCGCATCTCGTCGATAGCAAGTAAGTATATCTTTCGATCTCCTCTTTTTTTATTTTAATTCTCGTTGCTTGGATTTTCTTGCGTTATTTTCATCGACCTCAAGTTGAGGCTTGGATGGATGTATGCTCGAAATCTCGAGAAACCCTCGTCTTGGTTCAAGTCGAACGAACACACTTTTCCCGACTGTGCTACCTACCTTTTCCCTCTCCTCCAACCCGCATCCTAGCCTCGCAGATTCTAGTTACAACTTTGGGCTCTTCTGTCCCACCTGGAAGCTTGCTGATTCTTCGCGGTCAGAGGTGTTTGTTCCCAGCGACTATCATCTTCGCCATCTCTTTCAACAAGTACTAACTGCTCTAACTACAGAAATGTCCGACTACGTTGCTCCAGGTGCCCCCGGCGCTGCCGGTGGTGGTTCCATCAACGGCGGCGGTGATCCCAATTTCGCGCCCGCTGCTCCGGCTTCTAACGAAGCTTCAAAGACTTTGTGGTAAGGTACATTCGGAATATCCTTCTTGTCACATTTACTAATAAATCACAGGATGGGCGAGATGGAGCCTTGGATGGACGAGAACTTCATTAAGAACGTCTTCCAATCGGTCTGTTCCGAGAATGTCCAGGTGAAGGTGATTCGCGACCGCAGCTCTGGGTAAGTTATCGCACTTTCCTCCTTTTCCAAATAAGCAAACAAGCAAACAAACCCCCCTTTACCCCGCTATTAGGATGGTAAACGGATATATTATCGGCCGATAATACTTTCGTTATATTTTCTCATCCCTCCTTCTAGAGTATCTTCTATAAGGCTTCATACCCCTCATCACATCTTATACAAGCCATTGGTCCACCTGTAGGCTAATTCTTGCTCTTATAGAAATGCCGGCTACTGCTTCATCGAATTCAACACACCTGAGGCTGCCCAGAAGGCCCTCAGCCTTAATGGTACCGCTGTTCCCAACTCTTCCCGTGTCTTCAAGCTCAACTGGGCTTCTGGTGGTGGCTTGGTTGACCGTCGGTATGTGATTCTCTATTTCGCAACTCCAGGTTTTCGCTTGCTAACTTTTTGTCAGTGATGACCGCGGCCCGGAGTTCAGCATTTTCGTCGGCGACCTCGGCCCGGAAGTCAACGAGTTCGTTCTCGTATCCCTCTTCCAATCCCGCTTCCCGTCCTGCAAGTCTGCTAAGATCATGACCGACGCTATGACCGGTCAATCGCGTGGCTACGGGTTCGTGCGATTCACCGACGAGGCGGATCAGCAGCGTGCTCTTGTTGAGATGCAGGGTGTGTACTGCGGAAATCGCCCCATGCGCATTTCCACTGCGACGCCTAAGACGCGCTCGCACCAGTACGGCCACGGCCAACAGGGTAACCAGATGGTGGCCCCCGTCGCCGGTCAGGCTCCCCCCATGTGGGGTGTTCCTCCCTACTACAACCAGGGCCCGGCTCCTTTCAACCCCATGCAACCCATGAATCAGTTCACTGATCCCAACAACACCACTGTCTTCGTCGGCGGTCTCTCTGGCTATGTCACCGAGGATGAGCTCCGCTCATTCTTCCAGGGCTTTGGAGAGATCACTTACGTCAAGATTCCCCCCGGAAAGGGCTGCGGTTTTGTCCAATTCGTCCATCGTCATGCGGCCGAAATGGCGATAAACCAAATGCAGGGCTACCCCATTGGTAACTCTCGCGTCCGCCTCTCTTGGGGCCGTAGCCAGAACAACTCCGGCGTTGGCACTCCGTACCGCCCTGCTCCTCCCCCGCCTCACTACATGGCTGGTGGTATGCCTCCTCACGGTGGTCCCGGTGGTCCCTACGGTGGTCCTGGTGGTTCTGGCGGCCCGGCTGGCCCGTATGGCGGCGGTGCTCCTCAGGGTCCTCCTCCTCCTGGCCCCATGCAGGTAAGCTCACTCTTCTTCCCACATTCTTGAACCTGGCAAAGCTGACCGTAACAAACAGTAACTTCTCTCTGACGTGAATTCGTTCATCGCGCGGCGTTCTGGAAGGCGTACTGGGGCACGAAAAAGTTGGAACTGGTTTAAGATATTCTTCTTCACCTTCATTCGATTACTTACGCCTCCTTTGGGTTTTTACCTTTCAAACCTTTCAAAAAGCTTGCTTGCTTTGTCACTGGGGCATTGCTCGGCGTTCAAGGTCGTGTTGTGGTCTGCTCTGGTTCGATGCTTTTACTGACCTGCATACTTTATGACAAGGAACGCGGAAAGGAATGGATGAATCTGGGATGCCTCGAAGATCGTTTTTCTCTCTTTTCGTCAGTATTTCATGATCGGAGCTTGATAGTTGATTTTCGTTTTGTTTTCTCTCTCCTGCTTTCACCAGTAGTATCTTTCCCACAGTTTGACAGGCACTAGGCAGAGGTTCTTCGGAGGACATCTTGATATTCAGTTAGACTTGGGCGATACTCTTTATGACTGGTATGATTGCTAGGACACTGGTATTTTGCAATGATATTTGGTCATGCACTTTTCTGCTTCGTTTCTGCTTGCGTGATATTGGATTGCCCTGGTTGTGTAGTTGATGGCTTGCTTGCTTGATCGCTCGTGGGGTCTGCTACTTGGTGCTTCAACTTGACATGTGGTTCTGCTTTAGCCCGGTAAATCTCTTGAACTGTGTTTCGACCGGCTTGTTGGATTCTCCAATATGAATTCTTTTTGCAGATTTCTCTAGTATCTATCCAAGCATACATATATTTGCTTCTTACATCGTATCTCTTCATGCTTTCAGTTGCTGGGACTGCACTTATTTGACGCCCTTATAACTGGATTGAGCGTGCTGTTTCGCCGTTTGCACTACGATAGTTACAATCTCCAATATGGACCGGAATCGCTGGGAAAACGTCCTTATTTAAACCCGAAGATGTCTATTCTCGTGTACGGTCCTAGCTCCCTGACAAACTTTGTATATCCCGCAATACGAACATATAAACACGTATTCTGATTTCTGAGCGATTGAGACCGTCAGCTGTCTCTGTAGGAATCTAGGAGACCTCTTGAAGTCATCTCAGTGGGATCAAGAGTGCGCATACATGTAGCTAGCAACCTAGGATTGGAGAGAGGGTTTCTATGAAGGGGAGTGGGAAGGGCGTAGTGATTAAGGAACGCAGGGCGTTGCCCACATATAGCAGGCGGTTATGGTTATGCCTGATTCTGTAGATTAGGCGTCGACGGTGCTTGGAATACCGCAAGAGATATTGCGTGTCTTGAGAATAGAGATGGAAAGTGTACAAGATATATGATTTGTCTTTAAAGATGATCGGATACGGCCCAAGGAGCGGTGTAAGCTCGATGGGAAAATACAGGGCTTGTTGAGGATATACGGGGCTCGTCGAAGATATATGGGGTTTGTCGAGATATACGGGGCTCGCGCAGAAACGATGGATTCAGATTGGCCGACTAACGTATGTACTCTAAGGAGGAGGTCAGTAAGGAATCATTATTAACAACTAAGAAAGAGAATGCGAGGCCTACTTACTTATAAGTAATAGATCCTTCCAAGCACTGGACAGGGGATGTGGATCTTGAGCCAAATTAAGCTACCCGTCCAGTTTGCCGTTCGAGGAGAGTGATGAGGCATGGCTTGCTAGGTAGTTTTGATTTATGACCCCGAGGTAATTAAGCCGTATGAATGGCCCGTTTCGTGCCCAGATGAATAGGGTTAGAAAGAAAAAAATGACAACGCTAAGGGTAGGACGAGCGTCATCTGGTGAGGTTACTAGAGGGGAGGCCGTAAGCGGAGTACTGAAGACAGCTGGGAGAGAGAAAGGCTGTAAACTGGCAAGGAATCTACGGTTGGGTTAAGATGTGGTAGTAGTATACTAGACTTTGCAATTACTAAAAAGGCGACTTTGAAGGTTCGATATGTGAGGGAGTAGTGTTGAAGTAGATAGTGAATCCAGAGCCGCCGATGTGGTCGAGAAGAACAACATTTAAGGGTACTATGCTCCACTGGGAGTGGCTTCGTTCCTCGTCGAGTGTAATGATTTGGCTGCGTTGAGTGCTAAGGTATATAGTTGCTCTTTTCAATGTCTGAAGTTCCGATCCTTGAAGTAGACCGATATCTGGTGTACTGCTCCAAATTCCTTCAAGGCCGCCATAGGGACTGCTGGAGCGGAATCCACATAGTAGAGGTCGTCATCGCCTTATAGGAGGCACCTCCTATAAGTGTTTTTCCGAGTAAGCTAGAAGTAGCACTCTTTTGGCTCGTTGTGTGCTTAGGGGTTATTAGGAATCCTGAGTCAGCTAGAATCTAGGACCTTAACGGTGTACGTAGTAGGCGTGAACCCTGAGTGGTATTCACAAGGCTGGCAGAGCGCCGATGATTGCTGGGTGAGCAAGAAGGGAGCAGAACGCCCGCAGGGAGACCGGGAAGTAGATAAAGTTCGGTGATCCTTTTGTTTTCTAGGCGGAAACAACGATTTAGCCGTCCGCAGACGGCTTTCTTCCAAGTAGTAGGATCTAGCGCCGTACAAGAGATTTTCGAGAGATTTAACCGCGATGCCCCTTGCTAGAACACGGCTGTCGAGGGGTTGTCGGAAAGTAGCAGGGTTTTGCGCCTGGTGATGTCTTCGAACTCCGTGTTTAACGGCTAGACACTGTCTGCTTCTGCTGGGGGTACCTGCGCCAAAGTTTGCTTTAGACGCAGTCCTAGCGAAGTGTGGGAAAGCGACTGAAGAAGATGACCCTAGTTGTTGTGACGAATAAGAGAGCTACTCAGGAGACTCGTATGTGGTGATCCAGAGAAGCTGACTCCCGGCTACAGTTGCTTGACAAGAGCAAGTGCCAGGTAGCTATAGTTGCAGAGTCGAGCGGTGCGAAGCTGCTTGATCGACGGCTGAGGCTTGTTCGGACATCGTAGAGCGGATAGCTGTAAAGCCATGGGTGCATTTTGGTCTAGCAGTCGGAGTTCTGTGCTGGAGCAACTAGGCCTAGCAACGCATCACGCAACTTGTGATGATATCGCGAGTCACCGTGGGGGAGATTATCGCGGAATAGCCAGGAAATCCATATTCAGTTTCTGTAGGCAATACAGTTTATATGAGACTATGGAGCTAGTCAAGACTATATGGTGGCTATGGATGGAATGAAGAGGATACCTAGCTCGAAGAGGATCGTTGAAGGTAATGGATAGTAGGAATATTGTGGAATGATAGGCCGGCCTCAGCTTCGCAGTGTTCTCCAGAAATTAAAGACTCCTTCTCGAAATTGGATTCTGCTTTGGTGTCGCTTAGGTTCCCCATGGACATAGTTTCCATTGCTTCAGCATCCGAGGCCTAAGGATTTTACTATCCTTAAACCTGTCTTCCAAATCATATATGGTGTTGTAGGTGGTGTATGGGCCTCGACCTCCTCTGAATCGGCGACGTGGGAGGAAGCAAAGGTGGATGGTGCGTGTTCGTCTTGTGTGTGCGAGGAAGAAGGAAAGGGTTCGGCTGTAGTAGATTTGGAGAAGCAGCAGAAACCTTGGAAGAACTAATAGTCAGAGAGGATGATTCGGACCATGTTATCTGGGAAAATATGAAGCTTACCTTGGGAAAACGCTTTGCATGACCGTTAGAGCTCGCGGTTAGGCATATATATTACATGTGCCTTTTGGTGCTTCTCCTAATCTTGGGCTAATAGTGAGACCGGACACTGCCAGTCAGGTAACTGTCTATTTCTAGACAAGGAAGTTGTCGAGACATACCCCTGAAGATGAAGGAATCTAGGTGCCGTCGTACTCGAAATCTTTGGCCATGCCCCATTCATCGTCCTCCGTGACTGGAGCCAAGGCTGCCTCAACATCTTTCTCTCTTCTTCGCTTGCAGCGCCCGACTAACCTGGAAGTCATGTGGTGAGGACTTTATGGGAATTCTATGATGGCGTCGACTTAGTTTCTGAGATGGGCATTCTGCGTCCTCGAGAGTTTGGCAAAAGGCTGCAACGATGAGTCTGAAGCCAGAGGAGCTAGGCGTGTTCGAGGGAGCGGCCCTAGTGCTAATTCTCTCGATGACCATCCAGTCAAACTTCGCTGGTAATAGCGCGGCAACTTGGTGCTGTCGAAGTTGATGTCGAAGTGCCGAGTAACCTTCCTGTTCGTTGCTTGAACTCCTCGCCACGACTGATGTCTATAACAGAATCGAGGTGCTCGAGTTGCTTGTGCTCGAGCTGCTTGTTGTGGCCTGGTGGTTGCGCTCTCGATCAATCCGTCGTGTCTTCGGAATCGAGTCGTACCTTGAGAAGCGAGATCCAAATGATATCTCCTAGGGATGTATGTGTCGAGTCGCTGGAGTTACCATGACCTCGATTGCGAGACTCCAAGTGAAGAAGATCGGCTTGCTCGATGGCCCGGTTCTTGGAGTAGTACCAGACTGTGGGTGGGAAGTTGTCAGTGATGGCATCTCGTCAGTGTTTGTGTACCTGTTTTCCGGACGAAGGGTTGAAGTATTTAGCTCGAGATCGTCCCGAACCTACGCAGTAGGCGAATTGACTTGATTATTGTTTGCTGTTGAAGTTGGAAGATGTTTCTCCCTGTCGTGTAGTCCTAACTCATTAGTAACAAGTCAACGGGTCTTGACCTCCTCGCCCTTGTCGGCTGTGTGCCTGTCGGGACCCGTAACGAAGTGTGGTTTGAATAACTGTAACTATGATGGTCCCCTGGAGTCCCCTCCTGTTGGACCTTGCCTGTGAAATGACTCGGAGAACGAGATACTACACAGCAGTTTCACACCCTTCAAACGACATTCGAAAGCAGGCCATTCGAAAGCAGGCGGCACTCTCGCTTTTCACCTCTGCTCCTGCTCGTGTCTAACATATTAGTCTGGGACGATGGGGTGACCACGGGGGGCTGACCGCTATCTAGCTGCCGTAGGTACCTATGCGTCGAGTCGGGGGCATGAGAGGTCCCCGGACCGAGAGCTGATTCCATGACCCCCCGCCTCCTTCCCCCTTTGGCCACCATGCCGCCATTTGACCTTCAATAGTGGCGGACCCGCTCTTCCAGTCTTCTTTTGGGAGGCCAGGCGGGGGCCGGCGATATCATGAACATATCCATCCCCGGCCCTAAACACTTCCCAGCATGGCAAGCGTTAAGTCTGGACTCCCTCCCTTGTCCCGTTCCTCAACTACGCGTGGTTGCACAACCTTTCCAAATCTGGTTCATTTTCACCGTCACCATTGCCCAAGGCTACCCCTTCTAGGGTTCATCCTAGGTTCGAGATAGGCACAAGAGGACTCTTGGTCTCTCCAGCCATCCCCCTCGTCCTTATTTGTTGCTTGAATGTCACCCTCCTAGGTTACGTACCTAAGATACTTGTAAGTGCCCTCTTCTCCTTTGTGGTTTGTCTCCATAAATCTGCCATCTCGATTCTTGATCCTGGTACATGATCAAGATTGTTTGCCTTGAAATTATGCCACCTTTTCCTTCCAGGCTTCTTCAAACAGGAGAGGTAGCTTAAGCTGTGTCAGGTTGTTAGATGCCAGTATTCATCTCATTTTCCTTTTCTCCGTCCCCTCCGAGACTAGAGCAACTTCTCAGGCAAAGATGCTACCAGATTCTCAAACCGAGATGGCTCCCAAGTCTTCCCCAAATCTCGCGAGCAAGACATCTGAGAAGACCTCTACACCTACGAGGATATCCCCAATACCCGTCGATGCGTATAGGTGCTGTCGGCACACAAGTGTTGATGTCTTCCTCCTTCAGAGTCTTGAAATCGAGTTCATCCTGACTCTGGGTGGAACGTCTGACGCGCTGAGAGCCTTATCCTACATCAAAGAGCCGTCGACTACTCCATCTCGACACTCTCCTGACGACCGATCCATTAACTATTCACACAGCTGATCTCCGGTGTAAACCGTGGCAAGTAACATCAGCATACCGGTCCTAGGGACTGAAGAGCCATCGGGCTTCCTCGCGACAACGCTGGCGATGACGACCGAAGCATATATAACCACAGCCGAGCTCCGGTAACGACCGTTTGGAAGCAATGACAGTTGGATACCGAGAACCAACGAGTCTATACCTCCACGAGTCGACGGATCGATCGATACTACACATACATATATAGAGCTGAGCTTCGGTTAAGGTTGTTGGAAGCATTCATAGTTGAACACACAAGTCTCGACTACATATTTCGATTAGATGCTGAAAAAATATGCATGTCACAAGAAGTGGTTAAGCCAAGTTCATGTGCGAAAGCCGAAGGGATTGAGCGAACCAAGGCATGGGCTGAGCCAACACGACAATGCGCAACCTCAAAGGATTGAGATTGAGTGGTATACGGAAGGAATCCATGATTGCAACCATGGACAATCGACTGTTCTCTGAAACAGGGACCAGTCTCGACACCTTCCAGACAAAGCTTTCCAAGAGGGCTATGCAATTCCTAGAGAAAAACAACTTTCTTCGAAAAGGGGCCTGCCTCAGAGCAGAGCACTTTGGTTCCCGCCCACGGACAACACGTTCTGCTGGTGCTTAAATTCCCTGTTTTGGAGGTTGAACGTCAAACAAACAGAAAGCCAAGGACGACTGTCCAAGTCAACTCCCGGCGGCTCGGATCGGCTCGCTCGGTATCGGACTCTTTTAATAAGGATTCAAACGGCCATGAGAAAGCATTGTTGCTTTTATGTTCATTGGTTGAGGCAATGTTGGCAGTCCACAATTCCGAAGTCGGTTTCAACGACCCGCTGCGGTTGCATAGCATGCCATCCCGCATCCTTCATGACATCCCACTCCCACCCCAGCCCTCTTTTCCTAGCGCTCGTATTGGGTGTCCCACCCCCGATGGAGTTAGCCCTGTTGGTTTGGGGTTTGCTCTTTTGGTCCCTTCTGCTGTGCCGCAACCCCTGTTCGATGCCCCCCCCCCCCCCCGCAAAGCCTCCATACCTTCCCCATTGCCCAGTCCCGCCTATTGCAGGCAGCCGTTGGAGCGAGAGCATGTCACGCTTAGCTCCTTCTCATCGTTGGTTGGTGCAGCATTCATTCTGTCGACGTCAGGGAACCCAAGAAAATCATCAACTTTCCCCTCTTGATTCTTCACTTTGCTTTCGGGCCCGATCCATGAAGCGCCTCCCCCCAGTTACCGATCACGCCGAGAAACGAAGGTCGGAAAGCTCAACCGTCTAACTTTCGTTGACGGACTGTTTGCCTGTTGTTTTAGGGACCGCGTGTACGGTGTGGTGGAGGTGGAAGAATACGGCCGAACGGGTGGCGTGAATGGCCGAACGGGATTTGGAGAATGGCGGAAGGACGATCGAGACATCAACAGCCGCATACCATGGCACTCAACATCAAGATGTAGCGACAACAGAAGTAGAGGTCAAGTACCAGACGGGATGGGAGATTGTTTGCGAGTGTTTGCGAGAGTACAAGGTCCACAAGCAGCCACACCTTCGTCCGATCGGCGAGTACGGGATTGTCTTCATCTGCATTATCATATCGTTCCGCTTCGTGGCAGCTATGGTATCGCTTGGAGCGGTGGCGTTCATTGCCTACTTGTACGACTACTGGAGCGGTGACAACCTGGCGAGGGTAGACGTTTTGTTTCCCTCTTTTTTTCCGGTGAGTTTTTCTTTGTCGTGTCTCATCTTCCTATGGCCTCGGCAGATAACTGATATCTAGCCAGCTTCTGATCGGATTCCTCCTGGACGCCTTCGAGATTTTTTCGCTACTGTGGATCAAGGGTCGCAGGCACGCAATCAATCCCGTGGCGATCGGCTTCGACATCGCTCTCATCGGCGCAGGCATCTTTTCCTTTCTAATCATCAACATGGCGGATGATGAACCGGGAATGGTGTTTGAGAATCCGGAAAGCAGACATAGCGTCTGGGCACTTGACATGAGAAACGCAATGATCTTTATGATAGTCTTTTCGTAAGTTGCTCGCCTTATTTGCATCTCTTGTCCTTCCCTTTCGGTTTTTTTTTATCTTTCTTTCTCTCTTTTTATCTTTCTTTCTCTCTTTTTATCTTTCTTTCTCTCTTTTTTTCTCTCTTTCTCTCTTTCTCTCTTTCTCTCTTTCTTTCTTTTCTTCTTCTTTTCTTCCTCTTTGGTTTCTTTTTTCCAGGTACTTTTATCGTTCTTTTGGAACGCTCGCTGACGATACCTAGGCTTCTACATGCCACATTCATTCTATTTGCAGCTGCTGGGGTCATACATGTCTGGGTTTCAAGTGAGCGGACCAGAAAGAGCAAAAAGTTGGCTAGGATCCAAGCAGAGATGGTCAAGTTCACCGAAAGGAACAGACACGCTCCCGTTCTGACAGGGCCGTCGGCGCCAGCACCGGTTTTCCGGGCACCACAGAGAACGGTTTTGGAATGAAATATATATTCGCGTGGGAGGGCCGTCGACAACTCTTGACGACTCGGCGCTAGCCCGATTTCACAACAGCCACCGAGAGCGATTTTGGATGACGCATAGAATTTGCATGGCAAGGCAGTGCCAGGCCCTATTCACAGAGAGCCATCGAGAGAAATTTTGGGAGGAAGCACATATTTGCATGGCATAGCCTGGTGATTGGCGATTATGACTTATGATTCTACGCATATAATGGCAATACACAAGATTCTTTGGGACGTGCAGTTGAGCTTGCAACCAGTGAGGCTCAGCTGGATGGATGACTTCCTGCTATTTTCTGACGACGATGGCAAATAGGACGAGAAGGTGAACGCGAGAGTTGCAAAGGCATCAGATATATTCAGTCGAAAAGATCACGCTTTCAAACCCCACACGCAGAACAATACTCGAGCAACCCCCAACCAGACTCCAGAGACACGCCTCCTCTACATTTACAACATCAATCGAGATGCCTGGATCTCCCGCACACCCGGACCCGCTCCTGAGGAGTTGTATCGGACTTCCCAGACCTGCCCATTCTCTCTCGTGACGAGGGACTAGAAAACCAACTATTTAGTGGAAAAGATCACGCCCTCACCTCGACCCCAATAGCTTTACGCCTTACACCCGCACACACGCACCCACCATCGATGATCGAGGAGTGGTATCGTGCTTCCCAGAATCGCCCATGCCCTTGCATGATGATGCTTTGTAGCGATACCCCATCATCAAGAATACTTGTGTTCCGTGATCTAAGGCGAACGAGTTGCTAGCCTGGCATACCGAGCTGGCACGTGCTGGATCAGGAACATGAGCTGCATGCCTTCTCTGCTGGGGCCGCCGTGAGTAGCAGTAAATGTTGCCAGTGCCAGTTTTCTTGGTAGAGTTAAGGGAGCTAGGTCGTCCGTTGAAGAGATGGATGAAACAGGGCGGGGAGTCTCGGGGACTCGGTAGGTATGTAGTCCTCGACAGACAAGCCGGTTCTGCACTGGTTGTGAGTCAATGGTTAGCTCCATGGAATGGCAGATGGAATATTAGAGGTTAGTAACTTACTCTAGGATCGTCGACACGACTCTTCTGGGGAGAAGACGGCTTGCTCGTTGTGAGCGATGGTTTGATGGAAGTCTGTTGCGGGTGGTTGATTGTCAGGACTGCCCAAGGAAAGTTCGTTGCAACGGAGAGTGCCCAGAGAATAGCATGGGACTTACCATGCAGACTTTGTTTGAGGTTCTTGAGCCCTTGCATATGAGAGTCTGTATGAGGATGAAGATCAGGATGAGGATGAAGAGGAAGTAGTAAGATGACTGGCCGACCTCGTGCCCGAAGAGGTGAAGAAAATCGGCTTTGAAAATAGAATCAGAAAATGTGAGCCGTTAAAGTAAGGAAGAGGAAATGGTCAGTGTGGTCGGATTAGGGCACCTTCAGCACGGTGCCTACCAGCTAGGTAGCTAGGTAGGTTCTCCGACATATCGATTGGAAAAGGGAGAAAACAGAAGTTTTCTGTTCTCAGTGTCGAATACTTGAGGGCGTCTGAGACCGAGGTCGTTCGTAGTCTGTTTAGTATAACCCCCAAGTTACAGACACCGTTTTGGACAGTCTATCATTCCATTTGGGTCTCCATTTTTGGGTTTCCTCCCAGGACGATGTATGGTAGGTTGAGTTCTCCTACCTTACGATGTTTCATAACCAGCGAGTGTGATCAATGAGAGGTCAAATATTATATCATGTCACCACGTATTTACATCATACTGGAAAGCGGAAGCCAGAAAGATACGACAAGAACTCATGCAGTTGGACAGCAACTTATGTCATGTCGGTCATCATGAAATATTGCGCCCGGAACTATACCATGCTATTCTCATCATTTGAAAATAGCCATCAGTTTTTGGAAGTACAACATGAACATACAACATGAAGCTAACTTCTCATGCCCCCATGCTGAGCCAATACCAAATGACCAAGGTTCCTTATGCGATCGCCATCCCAAACTCAAGGTTGCTAACGTCTGGTCCTGGCACCCATTTCAAGCTTTCGGGCGCTATGGTGACTTGTCTTTCGCCTGGAGGGGGTTGTGCAATTAACACTGAAGCGCACTTGTGCCTTGACATATTCGACCAGAGCGCCCGCTTTGCGACGGCGGTAAACGATCAATCATGAAGCATGTGCAGAAACAAAAGGAAGGCAATCCTGACTCCCTGTCGCGTTTGCTGCAGCCTGAACGAAGACTGCTTGAACATGAGGTTCGGCCGTAAACGTCACTTGCCCGTTTGCACAACCCTCTAGAAGCATCAGACGAATACACTGCCGTTGACTGGAGTGACGTAAGTCAATATCAGCCGACGGTAGTTGTGCCGCACAGAACCGCGTCAGAACGCGTTTGAAGCAGGGCAATCAGGTGGTCTGGGTGTGAAAGGGGATGTGAACAACTATGACGTAGTGCGGGGTCAGCATTCTGACCAGCAAACATCTCGAAGGGATGCACAGCAGATGGTCAGGTGTATAAGAAGTGGGAAGGTTGAAATCAACAATCCACAAATCTTCAAGAAAAGTTCCCAAGACCCCTTGTAAGAAAATCACACCATTCAAATCAAAAGTCCACATCATCCATCTATTCACAAACTCACATCACGGTCATCGCCTCGCAAATATGCCTCTCCATAACAAGAACAACAACTCTGGCATCACCGGCGCGGGCAAGGTCGTCACTTCGACAATCGGCAACACCGTTGGCGGCTTGACAAACACCGTCGGCGGCATCGTGGGAGCTGCCTCTCGAGGCATCGGAGAGACTGTGACGGGCGCGACAGGAGGTGTTGGCAAGCCGCTCGGTGACGGATTGGCCAACATTGGAACCGGTGTCGAGGGCGGTGCTGCATCCGTTGCAAAGGGTGTCAAGGACGCTGGCGAGTGGAAGACGAACCCCAAATAGATTCAGAAACATTCAGGTCAACATGCAGAATCAGCATCGGAGGGCCACTACTTGAGGCAGTCGAACGTGGAGGAGCACGCAAAATAGGTCGACATCATGAGACCCATGGGATTTTGGTGTGGGAACTGATTCAGCTATGCTGTGTACAAATACGTATTTCTAGGATAAAAAAGGATGAGTTAGGCGCGGGACAATGGATTGCAAAGAAAGAGAAGTTTGCTACAAAGTACGACGAATGAAGTGTCGGTTGACACCCTCGCATCCATCTAGCAAAGCCGCTTGGCCTTTGCCCTCCATATTCGGTGCCTTTGATCCGACGGCCGTTGTTTTGGATTAGGCCTTCATGGCCTACGTAGCTGCTAGTCAGACATCCACAATTGACCAACAAGCAGCGTGTGTAGGTAACGTGACCCTTTCCGCAAATTCATCCTGTCTGATTGTATCATCCTCCAGGAAAGGAGGTATCCCCGGATACCTCTAATATGCATGGCTTGCTGGGGTAGGTACCGAGGTAAGTCGTCTTCCATTCCATAAGTATGATTCAGGTTCCTCTCCTTGCCCTACCATACTCACTGATAGTGAACCTTACGAATTAATATCATCCACGAAGATGGTGTTTCCATCGTCGTATCTCTCTCGCGCCCACCGAAGGAACCTCAATCGCCTTTCACACCCCCCCCACAGAAGTATGCAATATCTCCACCTTCCGATGCATGCCAACGCTGTGTGCCAAGGGTCTAGAACGGCGCTGGAACTTTCGATCGTGGCCTCTCGGACAAAATCCCCAACTCCAAGAATGAAATCCTCCACCCTCTGTCGGATAGGACCTTGGCCGACCTCTCCGGGGAAGTTCCCGTTACCTACGGGATACTCGATCAGAATGTTCGCTACCCGCGACAGGGGAGCTGTTCAGAAAGCTGGGGATCATGGAAGACCAGATCGGGCTAGACCGTCGGAGCAAACACGCATACCCGCCGTAGTCCTGCCGACCGGCAGTTGATTGGGAAAAGCATCGTAGCGGAAGGCCGTCGAAGACATTACTGGACCTTGTAAGAGGTTGAAGAAATTCATGGCTTGGATGATGGGCTACTGAGGTATGAATCCTAGGTGGGGGGGTTGGTGTGGGTGCTTTTTTCTTGAGGCAACGGTAAGTCTTGTCAGTCCTTTTCACACGGGCTCCCCAGGTTCAAAATTGCGCAACACCTTTGTGCTGACTCCCGTATACCTTCTAACCACAGAGGCGTCAGAAAGTTTGCACACTCAGTTTGAGTCCCGCGAGAAGCCGAACATTGGCGTCATCCACCGTCGAGCTGCCGTCGTCTTAGGCAAGCTAAGGTCTACCCCGGCCCCAGACAGCTGCCGCGCAGCGGGCCGACCTCTGCATCGATCTGAGCTGGGTACCCAGGCTGGCTACAAAATTACAAAAACCGGGGAATGCGGTCAAGATCCGAAGCCCCATGATATTGAACCGGGGATCCGGATCCAGTCCTGAAATCCGGCATCCGTTGGTGCCTTTTCGGGCATCAATACAGGTTTATTGCGGATGGGGGAGTGCTGGACTTTTGCAGCGATGCAACTGGAACTATTTCACACCCACTTGCACAACACAGACAGCCAACTTCGAGTTTTTATAGCCATGAAAGAACATCCTCCTTTTCTTCTTGCAGATGGTGGCTTGTGATATTGGACCCTAAGGAGCATCGGATCATCGGATGAGGGGGTACAGGACCGACCGCAGCCGGCATGTGCAGACAACCATGGGGCGACTCAAACATGATGCAGTACAGTCTCTGCTGGGAAACCAACCCTGCTAGCTTTCATACTTACCGTTCCCGCGGGTCATCGGAAAGGAGGGTAGCACTGGCAGGTTTCCAGTCTTTCGAGCACATGGGAAATCAAATAACCACTGCAACCGCCCTTTCCTGTTGTATGTTCAAATGGCACCAAGTTCAGCGCGTAACAAGACGGGATCCCGGATTCTTGCCAAAGAGGCCGAAACATTGTGCATCATTGGGTGCCTCGGCGAAAACTTGTTCCAACAGTCACAGCATGGAATTCCAACACCAAAGAATGTCTGGAATGGCTTCGAGCAACATGGAGAAAACTCCGAGTGCTGGGAAGACACCCAATGTAGTGATCAGGGGGGACATTACGCCAAACTCCTCCTCTACAGACGATATGATCATGGACGAGGCAGACAAGACTTTACAAGCTATGGGTTACACACCTGTAAGGAGATCACTCACAGTACGATTTTCTCTTTCGTAACTGCTATTGACATCACCAAAGGTCTTCAAGCGCGAGTTCTCCACCTGGTCAAGCTTCAGTTTCGCGATGAGCATCTCTGGAGTGTACGGTTCGCTGATGTCCACTTGGATATACGGCCTTCAAGCTGGCGGCGCTGCTGCAATTATGTGGAGTTGGATCATCGGAGGAGCAGGCGCTTGGGCTCTGGCACTCAGTCTCGCTGAGCTGTCGTCGGCCTACCCAAGTTCGGGAGCCATGTACTTTACAATCAAGTTTTTGGCACCAGGAGAGCAGGTGCCTATTCTATGCTGGATCGCGGGTAAGCTACCTATTTGGCCTTTTGTCCTACAGTTTGCTTGGTGTGCTAATCTGGCCAGGCTACATCAACCTCGTCGGCACGATCACTGGGAGTGCCGCCACCGAGTATGCCTCTAGCCAGATGCTCCTCGCTGCCGTCTCGATCACCTCAAAGTTTGCCTACATCCCAACCACAAGTCATGTGGTTGCTGTCATGGCCCTTTTGACGGTTGTGCACGCATCCATCAACCTACTCCCGACGCTATGGTTGACTCGGTTGACCAGTGGCTATGTCGTCTTTCATATCAGCGTGCTTGTGGGCGCCTGCGTTTGTTTGCTGGTTCAGACAAAGGACAAGCACACAATCCAGTATGCCTTCACCGACTTCCAGCCATCGTCCGGTTGGAGTCCACCTGGATTCGCGTTTCTCTTTGGCTGCCTTACCCCAGCCTGGATTATGACCAGCGCTGACAGTACAGCTCGGTAAGTTTCGACTCTACAATTCGTTTGATGGCCGTAGCTGACGAGGAAGATAGCATCGCCGAAGAAGCCAAAGACCCATCCCGAATCGTCCCCAAAGCCATCGCCAATGCGTCAACGTTCACCTATATCATCGGATTCGTCTTCAACCTTGTCCTAGTGCTCTGCATGGGCGATCCCCTCGAACTTGTCAAGAGCCCCAGCGGCCAGCCGGTAGCGCAGCTCTTCTTCAACGCCATGGGCCGCGCTCCGGCCATCTGCTTCACACTATGCGGCTTCGCCGTGATGAATCTCGTCGCCATTCCCGGAATCCAGTCTGGTAGTCGCACCATTTTTGCGTTCGCCAGAGACGACTTGATTCCCTTTTCGCATATTTGGCGACGGATCTCACCTAGGTCCCACACACCTATTGCGGCTGTTGTGCTATACGCCGTGCTAGAAATAATAGTCAATCTTCTCGGACTCGCGAGCGACACGGCAATTAGTGCTGTTTTCAACGTGTGTACTGTCGCGCTGAACGTCTCCTACCTGGTGCCGATCGTCTGCAAGATGCTGTACGGTCGTTTCGAGAGGGGCCCGTGGCATCTTGGTCGGTTCAGCATGTTTGCCAACATCGTTGCCGTGGGTTGGAACACGTTCATGGCGGTTATTTTCTTCTTTCCTACGAAGCTGCCGGTAACGCCAGAGAATGTGAGTATTCCTCTCTTGCCCTATTAATACTCGAATCTTTTGCAAGCTAACATTCGGCGCAACAGATGAATTATGCTATCGTCGTCTTCATTTTCGTCCTCCTGTTCTCGGTCAGTTTCTGGTACACACATGGTCGGCACTTCTACACCGGCCCCGGTTCGAGGGTGTCAAGGCCTTTGGTGGCGGACATTGGGACGGCTGTTGGGGTTGTCATTTGATATGGTCGATGAGCGAGGCCGATCATTAAAGTTTTTCAAGAACAAGATGTCTATTGCTGCCTAGTCGGATTTATTATTCGAGGGACGTGGCTTTGGGACGACTTTAACAGTTACTCTGAGCAACTCTCCATGTATTTCCTTTCGTTTGATTTCCGAATTATGATCTTGCAGCGGGGAGTAATCAAAATAAATCTATATCGTAGTCCATACTGCTTTATCACGAGTAGTACACCTCTCTAGACCCTCCTTGTCCTTCGTTATTCTCTAGAACCTAGAAACCTATGTCCTTTACGATTTCTAGCCAGACCAATAACCTGGGTTTTTCCTTTCGTCCGAACTCTTCCTCTCCTGGCACTCTCTACAAGCAGCTCTACCAGTGGTCCGTGCTCATGTAAACCGACCAACTAGCAGTCGACTACGAGGACATAGACCTTATAACAGAAGCAAAGCACATGTAGTCGACGAGTGGTGTAAGTGCTGGTGGTCCGAGCGCGTGTAGTCGACGGTCTTGTATTCGGTGTTGCAGGAAGAAGGAACTTGTAGACCCGACGAGTGGTGTAAGTCCACAACTGCTTCTGCCTTGCAATCTGTAGTTGCCTCCTCTTACACCACGACTGGATCCCAACGAGACCGTGGTACGTGCCAATGTTATGTTCGTGATCTCGAAAGGGGTAACCCAGTGTCGGGAATGTCGTTCGCCTTTTGGGCATTTGGTCAAAACCAAGTTGTTGTATTGAAGATTTAAGGTAGTGATCTGCGGTATCAAAGTATGACTATCGATGAGAGGGAGGTCGGATGTTCATGTTTCTCGCTCGGCTCAGGAAGTCTCATCTGTGTTTGTATGGGTGGTCAGCTAAGAACCCTGGTCAAGAAGCTCTTTCTAGCAGCAGAACTGGTTGCGGTCAAAGACAAGAATCACAGAGAGATGACTTACTGCAGTGGCCCAAAGCAAGAAAGGTATGTGAGCCTGGTAACTAGCATCCTCTCATCAGTGCCAGGTGTCAATGGTGTCCGAAATCATGTTCCTGCTTCTCAAAGAATCAAAGGAAGACTGTTGGTTTGAATTCTCGCGCTTTCTCTGCTCATTAGTGAACTTCTTTTAGCAATTACAACCATAGTTTCGGAGAGATAGCACGCATTGAAGATTATCATGTCGATGAGGAGAGTAAACACGGTAGATTTCAAGTATCTTCCAAGCAAATCTTGTTCTCACATCGTCCAACTGTGTCTTTTCACACTTCCCATCGTCCTTACACCCCAACAGAAAGATATCCGAGAGCAAACCAGGGTGATTACCAACTGGTAGAGGACCTTGGACTGAGGCAATACCGAAGACCGGACGGACGACACTCAGGAACTGCGGCCGCCTGTGTATCGGGACTCCTGTGACTGAGGTGTGAGTGTTCCGACTATTCCTTCTCGTCGGGGATCTTCGGTTCCATATTCTGGATGCTGGGCTTACACATACCGTCGAGGTCGTCGATGATGGCGTTGAGCCGCCGGTGCTCAACCACGCTGGGTCTGGTGGTTGGCACAATGACCCAGCTGGGACTGGGGGGCCGTCGTGCCCGCGAGACCGGACCGCCACTCGAGGTAGGCGATGTACTCGCCTTTGTTGAAGAAGTCGACGCTGCCACAGGTACAGCGGCTGTCATGACGAGAGTGTTAGCTACTGTCAGTGTCACTAGGCTGACGGATTGTGATGGCCAGATCATTTCGCTCCGTTTTCTTATTTTCATGCACGTGGTATGATATCATCAAGGGCGGTGCTAGTAGATGTCTGCTGTCCTTCTGGCATGGTATCAGCAGTACCATGGATATTCTTTTGAGAATTTCCTCCGATAATGTGTTGTCAGGGCAGCATTTATCATGTCAGATGCAATCAGCCCAAATTCACCTGAACTCAGCAAAAAGTCCCACAAGAAATCTGCGAATTTCACCTGAAATGTAATGCCTATCGTCTAAGCCCACACCGGAGGAATCTCAGCATACTCAAACATGCCGTCGAGCAAAACTTTCTCCTTACAACTTCAATTCCCTCGCTAGTTCATCATATACTGCACTAGCACCACACACCTGGAACCGGCTCCGGGGGACGTCAACGTCAACATCACCATATCCTCTTTCAACCTTGAACTACCATTACGCCGACCGACCCCAAGCTCAAGGATCTCATCATTTCACGCCCTCGCTCTCAGCTTCGCGGAAGAGGATAAGGAATATCAGATGCCACAAGACAGCTCTACAATAACAAGCCGCTCGAGGCTCGTATATCACAGAGGGCAATTCCTTTCACCGGGACGCTAGACACGCTGCCCATGAAGATGTAAGTCCCAATCCCGTCCCATCGTCCCATCCCATCGTCTCAGCCATCATCCGAACAATCTTTTCTCCGAGCAAAGTGCTAACAGAGGAAAATCTTGATTGAATTAGGATTGGTTGTGACCGAACCAAGGCGTCCGGGTTGATCATCTTGGGTTGGTGTCGTTTCGCGCAAACACATTACACACTCGTTTCAATTTCAGTTTCGACAGATCACGTTGATGGCTTTTTCAGCGCCTCATCTGGGCAAAGAAGTGTGGTTGCCGGTCTGCCTGTTACTCAAGCACCATCCACTACCGGGAGAGCTGGACACTATCCGGTCGGGCATCCCTCATCAAGACACAGGTCGGTGGGTCTTGTGAGTGAGAAGCAGGATTTCAATGAGCTCCTGGCTCTATTCTCGAATACATGGAAGAAGGAGGAAAGCGGGAAGCATACCACTGCTTTTCAAAAATTGGGCCAGCTTCGTTGGGATATTCAAAACAACACGCCATTGTCACTTGGGGAAACTAGTGGTGTATCAGACGTAACCTGGACTAGCAGTGGAGGAGAAAACTCGGATGTTCATGAGGAATTCATATTATTTACTCTCCCAAGGCTTATCTTTGCACATGTGCAGTAAGATGAGCTTGATCAAATGATAACGGCCTTCCATATGCACAGGTCTGGAATATTTACAATCTCAAGAATCCAACATCCATACAAATCAATCCAAAACTTCATCGCTCGCCGCTAACGAGAACCGTGCCACTTTGGACCTGCCTCGTGAATCTGATGTAGCGGCCTTGGCCAAGACGAGGAAGCCGGGACGCCGCCTGCAACCTGCTTGTAAGCGCCTCGCTTCTCCTCCTTGTTCTTTGCTAGAAGCCAAAGAACAAGAAGCATAAGGAGCAAAAGAATAAGTGCTGCTAGTATGAACCACCAAATATCCATCGACGTGTAAAGACGGTGGAAGAAACCTCCGGCAGCTGGATCGCTACACTGTCCCACAAACCTGGCTGCTGCCCCCGGTTCGGAAGAGAGGGTTTCCTCCGAAGTTCCGCATTTCGCATACGGCGCCATGTAAAGGTTCATATTGGTCTGGTCATAGACAACTGTTTGAGGAGAGTTAGCTGGGTGGGTTTTACAGGCGGATGACAGCGGGAAAGTGTTTTCACACACCATACACAGATCGCAAGAAAGAATCGCCAAGGATAGCTCGATCTCTTGACCCTGACCTGGGTAACACCCCCAGTGAGCATTCATTCGGCTCTAGCTCCGCAATAAATTCCTTGTAAGGAACCCGGATAGTCAGGTCACCAAACGTGAAGTCAACCATTCCCGGCTCGGACCTCAAGGAGCATGGCACATCCAGGGACCCGTCTTCTCCAATCGTAGCGTTGAAATCCATCTGCAATTCGTCCACGATCCTCTGAGGGAAATAGCTCCACGTAGACCCTGTGTCCAAGAGCGCAGGCATCCCGCTGGTGGTGTACCTTGTCTCTATTGTTGACCCAGGCTTCGTGATGCCCATAGCATTCATCTCGAGCCAGTAGCGCCACGGACCAATAGAATTATCCTCGACCTGGGGAGGGAGGTTGGGAAACTGGTGTAGCTTGCCGACGAATTTCTTGGTGTCGACTCCGCCAAAGATGATCACGCCGTCGTCAGTCGCATATTGGCTCCCTAAAGCAATGCTGAATGCCCTTGAGTTCGTAATGCCTTGCGTATGGAGTTCATCGACAAGATTGTTGTGATGGATGTTGAAGCCGTTCCCGTGGCCAATCCCAGCAATTCCCCAGGCGATATCGGTGGAAAATGTGGCGACGCCGAACATGACATCCTGCAGAGGTTGGGAATCTACAAGACGTTAGCCCTTCTCTTCTGGTGACACAAGTTTCAAGGCCAGAAACTAACCAGTGCCGGGAACGATGATACTATCTGACGCATAGCGAATGTCTGCTCCTCCTTTTCCGTATGCAATATGTTTGGTGGTGTTCCTGTCGGTAAAAGTCGAGGAGAATCTCGGATCATATTCTCCGGCTAGTTCACACTTTTCGCGCTGTCCGTCGGTAGCCGCGGTGGCGCAGGTGGGATCAACCCATAGCTCGAACGACCCGGTGTCAAGGATGACTTCAACCGGCTGTGGTGGTGTTCCTATTTGTACTTGTGTCTTTGTTAGCTGCGATTCGAGACCACGTCAAAATCGAGAGCCCAATCTATACTTACACCGAATCAGGTACGCCACAGTGGCTGAACTTGTGAGAGAGACATAGTCGTCTCTTTTGCCGATGCTCGACCGAGGCTCCTTTTTCACTGTACGGACGAGCGGAAAAGAAAGTGGTGTTGCTGAAACTGATACCTCTGGGAGATTTAGAGCAAGAACGACAATTCCTGCCAAAAGGACCAGCTGTAGCACCCGGATTACCGGCGCCATCATGGTGGTCGTTGAGGACCCAGCCAGGTGTAGGTAGTGTTGATAGATGGTAGAAGATCGTCTTCTGGTATCTAACGCATCATTATGAAGTCGGAAGAACCACGATGGGTTCGACTGGTCTGACGCTGGTCTTCGGAGATCTGGACGACGGTCGGGCTTGGGTGGCTGAGACAAAGAAACCTGAAAGAACATCTCGGACGCTATCTCTTGTTCCACGGTATGTCGGCGTGGCACCGGGATGTTGGTATCAAAGACGTTCTTTGTCGGGCCGGCAGGGTATCGTATCCCCTGACAGTGTCGCCCCTTTCATGTCGAGGGAGGCGCTCCAGGAGACAAAATCCGCATGCCAACACCCGACAGCTCCCAATGCCACAACATGGATTCCTAGGAGAATTGGACGAACTGTGAGCGCTGAAGTGGTTGCGGCCACCCAAGGTCTCGCTCGTTGCGCACCAAGAAAGTGGTGATCTTGTGGCGTTCTCGTTGGGCTAGGATCGAGGAAGTTGGCGTAGCACCGATATTGAAGGCCGAGACATTGCTGCACGCTGCCGAGCGCTGATTCTGTTTCCCAGAAGAATATGACTTTAGTTTCCGGAGTTGCCACTGAATCCGAAGACGATTCCCAGCAACACAACTTGGTAAAAGACGGAGTGGCGGGTCTGATCTGAGTAGAAGGAAGGGTGCTTCGAACTGATCATGATGCGCAAAGAAACCAGGCAAGACTGGGAGCGACTGACAGAACTTGGAACCAAGCCACACTTCAAGTTAGGTAGTTTCAAATAAGAGTATCAGGGCGACCATGTGGAGAGATTGGTACTTGTACCTGCCACGCTTCTCGACCGCTCGCCAGAAGTCCAGAACAGGTACTGCCCAGGGCGGAGGAAATTGCAGGACAAAGGCTACAACTGGCCCCTGATGACCCTTTCCAGAACCAACAAGGTGCTCTCCACGATGCGATTAACATCTAAGGTACCTAGGTAAGAGCAGCTGCGGTAGGTCAAGTGAGTACCTGTCTACCTTACCTCTCTACCTACCCAGGCACTCCACCTGTCAAGGATTTTGACGAGGTGGAAGCAATTCAATGTGGCTGATGTACCTTAGGTACCTTAGTGAGATCTCATCTCCGTTAGATCGATCTCACTGCATGCGTGTGGCTTTTTATGGCCTCGAGATGCTGTTTTCTTTTGCATCCATGAACAAACAATTTGATTCCATTTCCCAGCAAGGCGTCTCTACCTCATCGACACCAGACGGAAACTGGCAACGGTTTGTTTTCTATCGCAACAATCATCTGTCTCTGTCAACTAGACTTTGTCAAAGATATCGTTGAAAACCAGGACACAAAATTGCATGAGGGCCAAGTCTCCTGCAACACTCGTATTCCCGACTTTTGGTCCGGTATGGTGTCCCATCACCAACCTTGGTTCGCCGTCACCACAAAAGTCAAAATCTGCCGTCGGGACAGCCCAGTCCGCCCATTAATCCACAGAGAATGCTTCTTTCCGAGCCTACCACACTTAGGATAGCGCCACGATCCAAGCAGCACTGATTTCATGCCGTCATGGCGACACGCAGAGGAGACGACATGGATGCAGGTGGAGTGAAGGGGATGCCCATCCCGGCCTCGTCGTCTCGATAGACTACGAGTCATCCCCCGTCTTTGCCCCGAAGAATATTTTCCGGAGCAAGTACCCTTTCATCTCTCCAACTCTTCAGACTCTTGCGATGCTTGGTACGAACGCTAACGTCTTCCCCGGCAGGCAGCAGGCATCAAGACAACGTCCGGTTTCCCACCCCCCATCAGTTTTCGTCTCCTGGTACGCTTGCGAAGATGTCTTGATCAATCCAAGAAGCGCAATTTGCAACTTCAGTCCAGTTAGCAGCGCCAACTTTCCAGGCGCCCCCGATAGCCCGAGTTAGCCCCGGGATGGTCTTCGGACACACCCCCGAAGTAGCCAGTACCAGTGGCAGCCCCGGAGAAGGAGTTATATAAGTCATCTCTCCACTGGGACTCGTCCCTCTTCCGGATTTGGTCAATACCCTGCGATTCATCCGTCACGCACTCTCCTTGCGATTGCTCCACCACGGCTCCGAGTTAGAGTGTTGTTCATACGCCCTGCCACGCTATGAAGCTTTCGACAACTGCGGCGTGGGTCAGTGCCGTGCTGGTCCCCGCCATCCAGGCCTACCCGGGCATGAACAACACTCTGCTCGCCCAGCTTAAAGAAAAGGATTCCAGCAAGACCGGCGAACTTATCGGCGATCTGCTGTACCTGCACCCTTCCGAGTACAGCGCCCTGTCGCACCTGATCAAGGCCATTCTCGTTGATGGGGCGGATGCCCAGTCGTACGAGAGGTACGGATATATCCCACCTCTGTATTCGTCCGCCTGCGAGAGAGACACATGTTGCGTTTGGTCATATATCGCCAAGGACATGGAGTCCCACTTTCGTGAGCAGACAGGACAGTGTTCCGATGCAGCCCGTGGTGCAATTCGTCTAGGCTTTCACGATGCCGGTACGTGGTCCAAGTACACTGGACAGCATGGCGGTGCTGACGGTTCCATCGTACACGCGCCGGAGGAGGTGACTCGCCGGGCCAACTATGGGCTCGAGGAAATCATTCAGCAGTATAAGGTCTGGTACGACCGATGGAGCGGGTTTGGCGTCTCCATGGCAGATCTCATCCAAATGGGTGCCAACGTTGCCACAGTGGTTTGCCCTCTGTAAGTCAAACTCTCTTCTGTAATCTTTGAGTCCAACGCGGCAGAGAACTGACGCATCTGTAGTGGACCGCGTATCCGCTCCTTTGTCGGTCGTCGCGATAGCTACCTCGCAGCACCCGAGGGTCTCCTCCCTAGTCCATTTGATGAGGCCGAGGCTCTCATCGAGTTATTCCGGGCGAAGACAATTGAGCCGGCCGTTCTTGCTGCACTCCTAGGCGCCCATTCCACTAGCAGGCAGCGTTTTGTCGACCCAAACTTTGCAGGCTTTCCTCAAGATAGCACACCGGGTGTGTGGGACGTACTATTCTACCCGCAGACTCTTGGTCAAGGATCACCAGATATCTATCGCTTTCAGAGCGATGTCATTCTTGCTGAGCATCCCACCATGTTCCCGGCCTTCAAAGCCTTTGCTGGGCCTGATGGTCAAGAGTTCTGGGATTTTGTACGCGTCTACCACTTATAGCATCCGCCGTTGGATTGGTATGCTAACATGACCAAAATAGGCATATGCGCGCGCTTACGTCCGCCTGAGTCTGCTTGGTGTATACAACATCAACAACCTCACTGACTGCACACGGGTACTACCAGAACGTACCTACGATTGGAGCGAATGAAGATCATGACTGAAAGACTTGACGTGCATTTCCTTTTGGTTGAAAAAAAAATGTATCTAGACCACGGACATATCTGTAGAAAGGTAACCGCGGTGTTTATCACGAATTCTTTTCTTGTTTTGGGTATCCTGCTATCCCAGAAATCGAGTCTCCAGTGCGTAGGGATATTCATCATGAAAACCAACCAAGTCTTTGGACCGGCAGGGTTTATTTAAAGACTTGCTCATCTTTGTGCTAGCAGTTACTTGAACAATTCCCGGATGCGGACACGGCCGCTCTTACATCGGTATTGTTGCCGGGGGTTAATGACAGGCCCTGTCTTTGTCTCGGTGAGAGTACATTACAATTTAGGTACGTACTACCAGCTCCCCCATGCAACTCTCAGTTTGGAGTTTGAGAGTGCCTGCGATAAGATAGAAAATGGACCCTAACAACTGGAACGCCAACCCGGATTTCATAGAAGTGAGGCGGCAATTGGCAGATTTCTTCACCTACTATCGAGAGGGACGCCCTTACTCATGGAGAGACCGCTATCTCCAGAGGCCAAGGCCATGGCAAAATATGAAAATTCCATGGCCTGGGCCGTGGAGAGGATATCAGAGAGCCGAAGTCAACCTGGTTCCTTATCGTCCAAGGGAATTTGCTACCACCGAGCCCCAAAATGCATCCCAAGACTTGAACAATAACCCACAAGTCAGGCAGACGATCGAGGGTGAACCGCAGGTCTACAAGTCTGAACGATACACGTTGAACTTCAGGAAAGTTTTGGGCTGGGGTGGCTTCGGCATAGCCACGCTGTATTCGCTCGAGGATCAAGACGGCAATTTTCTCAAGGACGTCGTGGTAAAATATACCATGCCAGGTACCCACGAGAACTTCTATGCGGAAAAAGAAGCTCACGACGTGTTCGCGCGCGCCCGAAATATCACGCAAGTGGTTTGGTTCAACAAACCCCAAACTGATCCTACACCTGCCCCTAGTTCTTCGGCCAGAGGGGCTCGAGTCGGCAGCGCCGAGTTACCAGGACTCGCGGCATCAATATGGGGACCAAATGCCTCGAGAGCAGATGCAGGACTCAGGCCGGCCTTGTTTGGAGGAGGAAGAGTGGCATCAGCCCCAGTAGTCCTCCCGGCCGGCGGGCCCGGGATAAAAGTCCAGACAGATGCGGCGATGGACGCAGATATCTACACCATGGTGCTCGAGGTTATGCAGAGAGGGAGTCTTGAAAGCTGGGTATGCAGAATGGCAGCGTCAGGGCAACGCTTCTCGAACAAAGTAATGTGGTTGGTTTTCGATTGTCTGTTTCAAGGCGTTGTGGCTATGGCGTGGCCGCCTTCACATCGCGACAACAAGAAATACGTAGAGACTGGTGGTAAGTTCGGTCCTATGGAGGAAGAACAAATCCCTACCAGCGACGACGACCAGTGGTTTACCGACGACTGGACGAATTTCGACCTAGACCCGTCCAACATTCTCGTTGGCGATTTCCACCAGGGATATGACTTTGCTCACACACTCATCCCCATTATCAAGATCGCAGACCTGGGTCTAGCACGCGCCGTGAGGAACCTCAAGAAGAGCTTCCAACATGCGTAGGTGTCTCCATTTTCCCCGGTTCATGATTTGGATTTTACAGAAAGCTAACACATGGATAACGCACAATAGTCCCGATCTTTGGGAATTCCGGAGGAGGGGAAAGTTTATACCAACCATCTAGTCCCCGAACAGTTTCACGAGGAATGGGAACACCTCACCAGCTGCTTGCCCGACCTTGAACCAGACCCTGCCTTGAAGCCGCAAATAGCTGGTCAGTTTGGCTGGAAGACCAACTTGTATGGTATTGCGATGATCATGTGGAATATGATCACATTGCTCAAAAACCCCGATCGTCCTTGGCCTTACTATGAGATGACGCGGAATCCGCTCACGGGCGAGATTGTTATCGACGAAAGCAAGATCAACTTCGGCGGCTACCTACAGCACGACCGATTCGAGCACGTAGAGTGGGACCTACGAACAATAGTTGCCAAGTGCATGTCAGAGAAACCGGCGGACCGTCCAGGCATGAAACAACTATACAATCTCATACGGAAAAAGATACGACAAGAGTGGCCGGGGGAGACAGACGATCAAACGAGAGAGTGGGCGGATAGTTTCTTTCGAGGTCCAGGGCCGCAAGCCCCCGAGTCCCAACCCGACCCGATGACCGGCGTGGTTCAATCAGCTGGACCACGGTAAGCACCCCAAGGGAGCCGGGGCAAGGACACCTGCTACCACCATCATGTCTTCGTCACCGACACACTGGCTAATGGAAATGTGTTTGCAGAGCGCCAAATGTCACACGGGCCTACGATCCAGTGCCCCGGGACAAGTACACACCTCAACCAACACTGGCCTAACGGTATGCTCAGGAACAAGATATCTGGGCCCAGCAACCAACCGGAGCCCACCGGAGGCATCACGGGGACCACCGTGAAGGAAGGACCAGGGTGCTGATGGAGGACGGATTGGTCAGGAAAGACTGAGGACCCATACGACCTGCAAGAAGGTTGCAGGACAGGAATCATATGTATCTACTACTGGTGGAATCAGTGGCCAGGTGGCCGAAGAAGGTGCCCGACCAAGGCAGACAGATAAGACAGGCCGAAGGACGGAAGTCCTAAAGGAACAAGGAAGACGGAAGAGCCCAGGGAGGTCCTGGGAGCGAGACGACTATAAACAGGCCTTGCCATTCCGATCCAGATTGTAAGGAAGCAAGGACCTTGAGGCCATACCAGATTATTAAACTGAATTGAACTACCTGTTCCAAGCCGAGATTCTCCCCTTGTCACACCAAATGACCCGACAGCAGCGGGGGCGTCAGAGGGAACGTCATCGGGGGTTCAGGGTGGTCGACAGTCTCGGACTCGTCAGGGGGACAGTCAGGTGCGGCAGGACCATCGAGGCCGGGGGGGCAAGCAACGGCAGCAGCACCGACAACAGGAGTAGTATCAGACTCATCATCTTCGTCAGATGGTACGCCGGCACCAATAGCAGTACGACGAGTACGGCCACCCCCGATAGCAGCAGCACAAGCACCACCGGTGAACCCAACCCGACCAGGACCATCAACAATGGCCGTATCAGCGCCTCCAGACCCGAGTACACCGCAAGCTCCGCGTGTCCAGATTATGCCGGCAACACCCGTAAGACCGCGAGCGCCACGACCACCCCCGAGACCTCCGCGTTTCGACCGACTGCCACTGGGACCAGCAGCATCCTCTTTAGCAGCTGAAGCGGTAAGACCACCACCACCGCCTCTACCACCTCCGCCAGGACAACAACCGCAACGACCACCACAGCCACAGCCACAAAGACCGCCATTCCATGCAATCCGCAGACCTAGTTTGACCGGCCAACTACAATATTGCGTAGTCAAACGCACAATTGTCAGACGCCAGCAGCAATATGATTTACCTACCGGTGTCCAGCCTGAAGTCCTTGCCAGAATTGCCGCCCAAAACCTCGCTCCTCCAGCAGGACCACGCCCACCAGCATTCCCCGACTCTCCCTGGCCATGTCCATCGACGCTCCCCCCACACCCCGGTCTCCCTTCGGCATGTCCCTCGATACTCCTCCTGCGTCCATGATACCCCCCGTCACTCCCATGGACCTTGACCGTTTCAGGATGTTTGGTGGCGGACAATCCACCGCAGCCCTCCGCGTTCGGTTCCCCATCCGGCAGCGCAGCCCCCCGCCCTTTTCTCCTGATTCTTCCTCGTCTGGCAGGTCTCGTCGGTCCCGCTCTGATCGGCTTCTGCCCTTCACCGCCTCGGGAGCCCTCGGACCGGGTCGTAGTGCTTGCCTACCGCCCCCACGTGAGATGAATGATATTCTTGAACAGTTAAACGATCTGGCGTTCTCTTTTCCGCGTAGCAATAGAAACCAACACCCGGCAGGTCTGGCGCATCTTAACCCGATTACTGTAGAGGAATCACCCCCGCCCCGCGCGACTGCAAGGGGGCAGCCCGTGAACAATCTGGTTCACTGGATCGCAAGAGGTCGATGGGGACAAAGTCAACAACCACCAGAAGCAGGATCGTCTACACGGAACGACTCCTGAGGGAACGCCTGGTTCGGAATTGGATCCCAATATCGCGTATGATTTGGAACGACTGCGGATGCAGTTCTCGGACTTGTATCGGCCGTTCTGGGAGAGACAGTACAGATTCTTGGGGGGTGAGGTGGAGAGGGAGTTGGAGCCTACGGCTAGGCCGGATGAAGAGAGAGGAGGTGGTGGTGGTGCAGGAGGAGGAACGGGAGCAGGAGCAGGAGGTGGATGAGGAGGTGCAGAAACATTTGGTCCTGCTAGTAGCTTCCAAGCGTTTGGAGATCCGTCTGGAGGTGCCAGGGGGATTGGAGATGTGATTTGTCGGATAGTATTTTTTTTTTCTGTCAGTGTTTGTCAGGCACTGGGCGGGTGTATCAAGTTTCACAGGTAGTGTGTGGTCTATGGGCATAGAATTCGTCACATAGAAACCTTCGTTCGATTTTGGCTGTATACCTAACGCTGTTTTGTCTGAGGTGGTGGAGTTGCATACAAAACAGCACATTTATGTGTATAGTGCGAAATCACATGGCGTGAAATTTCAAGCTTCTATCTAGATGATATGTAGGTCCTTCTTTACGACCAGCAATGATGATTTGTGGTTGAGTCATGATGTAATAATGCTTGGTCTGGCCACTATTGCACTAACACACAACTCTTTTAAACGGTCATGCAACCTTTCTTTTGTCCACGACACCCAGGTAGAAAAAACCCAAAGCCATTTCTCAAAAACCACAACTTCGCTTAGAAGCCAATGATGCCATCAAGAATAGAAGCCATCCCCGCCATAGGCTTCGCCGACGGCCCCATCAACACCCCCGCCAGCATCGCCTCTGGCCCGCCCTCTTCCAGCTCGTACGGATTGCGCGGGTCCCACCCCTTCCAAGTATGCACAGTCTGGCGCTCCTCGTGTGCCTCCATCACCACGTTCATAAAATCCGCCGAGTCACCCGCCCCGTCGTTGCCGACATAATCCACCCGCAAGGGAACATCGTGCAGCACGTACTGGAACTGCTTGTCCGGACCAGCGCCTTCTGCCTTTGTGGGAAGAACATTCATCTGCTGGATGATCGGGTCGGACGTCAAAGCAGGGCTGAGGACCAAGCCGATGTCCTGGTCTTTCCCCTCGAAGCGTGGATAAGGGATTTTCAGACAGAGGGTATCGAGAGGCATGTCGGCTGGCCGTTGGTAGGTGCGGCGGCCGTAGAGGTCGTTGGTGTAATCTCTATAGCCGGATGCTTGGTCGGCAAAAGACCAGGTGAGCCGGAAGGACTCGCCGTGGCGGAAGCTTTCCTTGTTGGTTGACGCAGAAAGGCTGGATGTATCGTCGAGACGACGGAGACGCCAGTAGCACGGCTCATCGGTGCTGCTGATGGCTGGCATGAAGAGTCCTTGAGCGTTGCGATACACGGTCAGTGAGAGGTCTGCGACCTGGGGCCCGACGTTTTGCCCTTCAGGCGTGACCTTGGCGCATGACTTGACACAGACAAGGGAATCGGGTCCCAGGCTGTAGCCCTGAGGTACCTCGAGCCGCCAGAGAGTGTTCGATAGCTTGGTGTCTGATGTTGTGCCGACCTCTTTGGACATGGGGAACATGAGGACGGGTGCCTGCGTGGAGTGCGGGAAGAACATGGCGTCGGTCGTTTGGACATCAACCTGAGAGGTGTAGGCGGTGAGCTCGATGGTCTGGAACCAAAGGACGTTGCGAATCTGTGCACTGATCTGGGCTTCGGGTGCCAACCGCTTGAGGCGCATTCGTACAGGCTTTGGCGGTCGCGTGGGGTTGACACCCAGGTACGCCTGGTCCCAAGGCTTTCTGCCGGTCATATGCGCAAAGCTCTCTCCTTGTTCGGCGACCTTGAAGCGCACATGCAGTTGGCGAGACTCGGGAATGACGTAGTACTGCGATAGCTTCGGTACAGCTTGGAGAAACCACTGTCGTACCATGCCGTAGCCAGCCATCCCGGCCATGGCGTCGACGATAGGGGTGAGCTCCGTTTGGTTGATCACCCTCCAGTTGTTGAAGTCGGCAACAGAGCCGGACCACGCCGGAGGATCTGCCGCGAGGATGGAGTTTCCACCAGTCGCTTCAAACGACATGGCCTCGCTGGTGTTGGTCTGCGCGCTGTATGCAGCATTGGAGTCAGAGGTCTCATGACTTCCCTTCACGCTGCCCTTACCATAAGGCTAAACGATTGAGCTTGTAAGTGTGTGCTGTTGCAGATGGGACTTGGGGGGTTGGAAATTTGTCACTTACAGTTGATACTGCAACACCCAGTGATGCCTTGAATCCTTCCTTCTCTGCAGTGTCTCTCGAGTTTTGACTGCCACTGACCATTTTGGTAGTCTGCAGACACCCTCCCAGCGTTGCCGAGTGACAAAACAGGTGACCGAACGTCGAGTACAGCCGGCGCAGGTTATTGATGTCTTTGGTGTCCTGGACGGTCTGCAGAGCTTGACGTAGCTCGGGCGTCGGCTCTAGGTCCTCGGGTCGCAAGAACACGGTGACGCGGGGGAACATGTAGCTTCCAATCATCCGCTTGGCGTACGTCTTGTTTGTGTTGACGGACTTGTTGCTATTCTCGGTCGCGACACCACCTGTGACCCCGACTGAGTACCCTGCATAACCTCCAGACATACTGGCCTCTACCGAGCTGCAGTCAAAATGGTTCTTGGCCATGGACTCTTGGAATTCACTTGAGACAGTCGTGATCTGGATCCTGCTCTGGTCGTTCACAACATAAGAGGGAATTGCCCCAAGCTTCACAGGGATTTCGGCGGCGATGTCCTCGGCCGTCAGAGCATGTTTCTCAGCTCGTGTGTCTGAGATAACGGTGCCACTCTTTGGGTTGGGCGTCACAGCTTGCTTGCTGTCGGTACCACTACCAGACTGCGTAGTCGTTTTGTCAGCTTCGGTGGTCTTTTCGCCAGACTCGATAGCTTTAACGTCATTGGCATTGACCTCAGTGGATTTGGCTTCATGGGCTTTACCCCCGATGGCCTTGTCGCCATCTGCCTTGACGTCGGTGGTCTTGACATCGTCAGACTTTCCGTCGGTCGAGGAGGATGGGGCGGGAGGTAACTGAGCTACGACCGGTGGTGGTGGACTCTTTGCCTTGAGTCGAAATGCCGGAGTTGTTGCTCTCTCAATCTTGTTTGTCTTCTTATTGATACGCCACCCATACAGCAAACTGCAGTTTCGCAACACTGCATCCCAGTCGGCTTCGTCCATCTTGCTGGTGTATTTGGCTGGAGTAGCGTCACGAGCGGCGAATTGGGATGCATTGAGCTCCTCCTGGACCTTGAACCCGGTCTTGTCAACCTTGAACTCTTCCGCTGAATAGTCTTTCAGCTTTGGGTCGAACTTCATGTCTTTCAAAGCCTGCTGTACATCCGCACTGGCAGCATGAAACTTCGATGGTGCCGCCACCTTGGCTCCCGTTTTGCGATACCGGATCACAATGGACGGCGTGCCTTCTTTCTCGTGAATTTTCTCGTTGTCGAGCGCCAGATACTGCAACAGCGATAGCTCGTCCCCAGCAGCAGAACCGTCTAGAGAGCAGAAAACGTGCATGGCTGGGGATGTCGACATCTTGCCCACCATACGTCTAAGCTCGCCCATGGGCAGGTGTGAGGGATCCTTGCCGCGGAACGCCGACGAGTGCAAGCCGCCCATGTTGAGCGCATCACCGGGGGTTTCGCCAACTTGGATGAACTTGAGCTGAAACGGCGGCTTGAGCAGGATTGAACCCTGACTGCTCGTTGGCTGCTGAGTTGGGATGATGTACACATGGAAAGGACCATCCTGCCGGTGGAAAACTCACTCGTCAGTTTGCGTTCCGTATATCCGACAATCAGAACTGGGACACTTACGGATACTCCATGCAGCGTCTTGGCATAGCCTTCAAGTGAGACATCCTCTGAGGATGTAACAGCAGCTTCGTCGGAGCAGAAAGCAAAAGTGAGGCCCTTCCGAAGCACACCCGAGTTGTCAAGCTTGGCCCGCACATCGGTGAGCTTCGTTCCTGGTAGAAAGGACTCTCTGCTCTCACTGCACAGGAAAGAAGCATGTTAGTTACAACTGATGCAAACGAAAGACAACCAGAATGGGAACACTCACACTGGAAACTCAAGAGTCGTGATGGGCATGTGGGACAGCCTGCCCTCCTTGACAGCAAGACTGATCACCTTGACCATGGTAGGGTCCTCATTGGCACGGGATGGCGGTTGATTTTCATCATCAAGGTCATCGTCCTCCCAATCGTCCTCCGAATCTTCATCTTCTTCGTCTTCTTTGTCTTCATCACTTTCGGATTGTGGCTTCTCTGAGGAGAGCCCCTGAGGACGTCGGGCGGCATGTGCTACAGCAGATGCAGCTCCCAGTTGCCTGGCAGAGCCGTTCGCCACATTAGTGTTCCTGCTGGCATTCACCTTTCCGGCTGCACGTGCTTTCGAGCGAGATACCATGATGATGAGAAATGTGTATCAGACCGAGAGAATACAGCCAGAGGGTGAAACAAACTTGGACAATTTGTGGACTCGAACGCGAAGCCACTCGAAGACTGTCGCGCAAAGAGATCCAGTCCAGTTTATCTCTTGATTCTGAGCCGCTATCCACTTGGGTTCTTCAGCTGAGCTCATGCCCTGCTTGGTGATTGGAACCGTTCCCTACCTGGTATTCAGTCGGTTCGAGCGGGATTGCCGCGTCACAAGCATGGAGCCCGTTCAAGCGAGTTGGCAGACCCCGTGCTATTCCCATTTTTGCCTTCGCCTCTGCAACTGGATATTCGCTCATGCGTGCAGCATTCGCGTGACAGATAGCTGTTCAGCTCATTGCAGGACTAATAGTCTTGAGAATCGATGTAACCTAGTTGTCGAGATATTTGGGTCTCGGCCGTTCAGTGGATCCGCAATGGTTCTTGTCACTGTTTGTTTTGGGCAAAGTTTTGGGGGCCAGACCATACCCGCAGCCAGCTGAAGCCCTGCCAAGGGGGCGCTATCAACAATGATCCCTGTCTTGGCAGGGAACCATGGAACGGGCAGCTCGGGCAAGATGGTTCTTCCCTCGACCAAGGGTGTGGCTTTAGAGATTTTTGAAGTCTCGATGGATGAGAGAACGTGATAATGCGATATCGACCCGTTCCACGGTGACTTGCTGGTCTTGCTCCCTCCATCATTCCCAGATTCCTGTTTGCTACCAACACAAACGCTGCCAAGATGGTGTTCCTCCTCCTCGCCCCGTACAACGACTCGATGACCCTCGGGCAGGGCTTCAACTCGTTTCTGCACTTGCCTCGTCTCAATGGTGCCGTCACCATCCCCGAGTCCTCACTTCAAACTCAGGCTGCTCGAGCCGGAGGTGCACAGAATGTCAGCCAGGTGGTCTCGTACAGCTCGCGCTTCGTTGAGAAGATCTCTGAAGTGGTACGGAGCATGAATATTTCAGCTGCTTCCAGTATCAAGTCCGGCACCATAGAAGTGTCGGGCAACTCGCTGAGCGTGGACGAAGCCAAGTTTGCATCGAGCGACCTGAATGCCGTCATCAGCGTCAAAGTCATCAACCAAACGACGACAACCGTCACTGATCCCGAGTTGTAAGTGTACACGCTAGGCTGTTTGAGTTTTTCAGGTCAAGCATCTAACCGATTCCAGTAAACCTTTGGAGAACTTTACGTACACCTCAGAGAGCTTTTTCGAGACGTTTGGAGACTGCTATGTCTCAGGATTCTTGGAAGGTGGCGACCTGCATGGCATTGTGTCCGTGAAGGTGATGGACGCTTCCAAAAAGACTGAAGTCGAGACCATGTGAGTTACGTAACCCCAGACAATATCAAGTGAGTTGTTAGACTGACCAAAGTGGTCAGTGTGAAAGGACAAATGAATGGGTCCGGGGACTCGGGCGAGTTCACGCTTGGAAACGGATCTGGCCAGTCGAGTCTCTCGGCTGCTCTCAGCCAGACCGAGACCACAGTGACAGTGAACTGGTCGGGAGGTGGGCAAATCAAGCCTGACGACGAAGAGTGGACACTCGACACGCTTGTGAAAGCGGCAGCAGCATTCCCCTCCAAAGTCACGACCTGTCCCCAGCGGACATGGGCAATTCTTACACGGTACGACAATAACCGCAGCTTCGTTCAGTGGAAAGCCAAGAACAACCTCAACATCGTGGTTCCCGACTTCAACAAGGTGCAGCATATCACCAGTGACTTGCTCGACGACTACATGGAGTGGAAGAACAACCTCACCCGGATCAATGCTGTCATGGCCAATCCAAAAGCCTACAAAGTATCGGGGTATGAGGACGCAGTTGATATAAATATCAAGGCTATCAACTTGACAATCGCGACATTGATAGCTGAGCGCAAGGATGCGAAGGCCGAGATGGTCAAGATTGCTAATGCGATCGACAACATGAACAACAATCCTGGGGCTATACCGGGTCTCCTGGACATGAAGGAGCCAGTTCTTTGGGCCTGCCGTTTACCGATCCCTATCGAAGATCCAGACGCGAATGCGGCGACCGTCAAGCCTCCCAACAGAAAGGAAGTTGTAGCAGGATTTCCTTTCGCTTCGGATGACGAGCTCCGCCATCTGGCTGATCCGGCTCCCCCTCCTGAAGCTCCAGTAGCGACAGGACCCACTGCTACGGCTCCAAATGCAGCTCCATCGGCTGTTACGTCTCTCAATGATGCAGTAAAGTCGGCCATCGGCGATCTTGCAAAGCCTACAGTTGAGCTGGCGAAGCAACTCCCGGCGATGCAGCTGGATGAGACACCCGCCAAAGACCTCGCAACACCGGGTATCTTGAGCACATTGGACAAGAATGAGATTGATTGGATCAGCGAGCCCAAGAACAAGGTCAAATATGCCGAATTTCGGTTCGAGTGGCACGTCGTCGACAAAGAGAAAAGCGGCGGTTCTTATTTCAACGACGCCGTCAAGATCAAGGAGGCGATATTGCCCGTTCAGTGGCCGAAGCAGCTCATGTTCCAGATGGTCAAACGGGGAAACGCGTGTGATATCGTGCGGTTGGTACAGGTTGACTACGACCAACTGCACATGAGCCATGGCTCACGTCCCAAATCTTCTTCGGAACAGTTGACCGTTGTGGATCTTGCCGAGGACGAAAAGGTCAACGAGATCTACATTGGCAAGGGCCCAGATTCCTCGAGTCCGGCCGGTATCGCTTTCATTGAGATCCGAACATCAGCAGGCCAGGTTCAGCGTGTGGGCAGCAGGGAAGCTGCCGTTGATCCGATCACCAGGTATCGTCCGTATGGCGGCACCACAGGCCTGAAGGGATGGTGGGGAAGAAGTGGTGATGTGATTGACAAGATTGCTCCGATTTGGGGTTAATGTTTCAAGATTATTATTATTGTTCTTACACCGTGGGAGGCCTTGCCTCCATCCCAATGGGATAAGCGGTCCCTCTACAACTATTTTAACGCGTAAGCGAA